>JAPZDV010000023.1:4316744-4343089 GCA_029814665.1 Acanthurus lineatus | reverse complement strand
AATGTAAAAACAGTAATTGAGACGGTCTTAAAAACATATTAGAGTTTATTAAATCAAAGCAGCAATGATTTTGTGAAAAATGAAAAAAAAAACCCAAAAAAAAACAAAAAAAAACACAGCACAACAACAACCAAAAAAGCCACCTCCTTATTCCTTTCATTGAGGCATAGATAGATGTGGTAAGACTATGAAAATGATGTAAATTACTTGCTGTGGCCTTAGGTCACCTGACATCAATCCAACTAACCCACTAACAGCAATATTATTTTGCCTAGTTTTTTTTTGTCCATTTCATTTATATCAGTGAAAGTACAGAAACACCTCTCCAAAGGAGTTTCGGTAAGATATGAAAATTTTAAACCTCGTGGTTTCTGTGTATGTATTGATATGTGAAGTACTGAGATTAAAGCGACATCAACCACATAACCCATACAGTGCTGACAAAGAAACCGTCAAAGAGGCCAAAAACGTACACTCTCTTATTCACAAGGATATCAAATCGCGTGAAACATATAAAAACCCATTCGGTCACATGGGGACTATAATTATTATACAAAACATACTGAAAGTAAAGGCCTGGGTGAGTTTTGCTGAACACGCCACACTGATGTCTCTGCTGGATGACACTGACAGCACAAGTCATGTGCTTCCACATATCTCATACACTGTTGTTACTGGAACAATCTGAGAGCTCATGAAATGCGCGGTGAGGCTGTGCCTAAACACCATCAATACCGACAAGATATGAATTGTTCTGTAAATGTAAAAAAAAAAAAGTTATGGCTATCAGAAGACCAAAAAAGCGTTTCTAGTGACGTTAATAGATAGAAAAGCTATACACGGCTAGTTAACGTGAGCTAACTAGCTACTATCGTGACTAGCTTGTGTGCAGTTTTGTGTGCTAATGTTGAGTTAGCTTGTGTCGGCAAAGACAGTTCGTGCTAGCTGATGTTAGACGCAGGATAAATTATATTTCCAGGCGTTAGCTAACTGGCTGGCTGACTAGCATAGGTATTTTCAACGGTTGCTAAAAATACCCCGTCTCCTCCAAGTGTTGATGCCTCCTCTGGGCCCGCGCACATAGCTTTGGAACCGTAGGGCAGAGTAGCTAACTTACCCTACATAGGCGTGTCCGACATTAACCTTAAAGCGGGTACCTTAATCTTGTTCAAATGTAAAACTAAACCAACGCTTTTTGATTTCGCACATGTTTCCATTCATTGTTTGGTATGAAGAGTTCCTTAAAATAAGTAATAAAAAAACTTACCTCTGACCAACGCCGAATCCGGCTGCACGATCACACAGTGCCGTGTCTGCTTCGTTACGAGGGCACGCACCCTAACGGTAACCGGCCCGATGTATTGTGGGGATTGTAGTCTTTATGTCCAAATTTAAATTTTTTACATTGTTTTTACATTGTTTTTGTTTGCTGTGTTTAATTTGAGATTGATTAAACACTCGTATTTTGGATTTTATCGATGGTGCATTTTTACAAGAAATTCGCATTAAACCTCATGAAGCTTTGGACCTCTCTATAAGTGCCAAAAAAGATTTGAATCCCCAGGGCCCAGTATATCAAAACTTTTAATCCACATCAGAATCCTCCGGAATGGATTAAATCTCAATATTGAATATTTCACAACAGATCATACGATCTTGATCCTAAAAATTTTGATTCAGATTTGGTAATCCATCATACCCAGAATCCAGATTGAATGTCAAATTTGAGTATTTCAAAGCTCAAAGGTGGAGATTAGGATAAGTTTGATGCTAAATAAAGGGATTTATCCTGATGCCACTCTAAGGTTGGATTAAAGGTGGATGTAGAGATATGCAGGACACATTGCACATATTCAACAGTCTGATGTTTGCATATAAAATTGACACAGACTACAACAAAACAATATCTTGCATTTATTAAATAATTATTCAAATAACACTAGAACACACACTCACAAAACTCAAAGCTTTCAGAAAAAAACTGACTATGGACAACTCAATGGCTAAATGGGGTGCTGAAGAGGCGCTTTGCATGCCTGAACTACCGATGTGTTGCCCCATAGCAAGCAGACAACATAGTTCTCACCTGCACTGTGCTTCATAACAGTTTCTTATTTTGATCAAGTGTATTTCATACAACATATGGCGACCTACCCACTGACCACAAATCCAGATTCTGTGATCCTGATCTTGTGGCATCCAGATCACGATTTTCCTATTGTAGAAGTCTTTGAAAAACCAGGATCAGTTTTATTTGGGATAGCAAAAAGAGGGATTACAAAATCTGGATAATTGTGATCTGGATCGGAAGTTTTGAAATTCTGAGCCCAGGGCTTTAAATCTTAGCAAACACATTGACTTCAATTGGCTTGAAAACTTAGGGCAGTCTTCACCATTGTTATTAGCCAGAGATGTAGACACCTCACTGCAGCCAGCTTCTCTCCTCCACCGACAGCAAAATCCGGATCATAAATGCCCTGATGACATTTAAGTTACATTGCTCTATGAACTGCAAAAAGATTGTTTCTATTGATGCAGTCATTCTCTTATAACTTATCATGTTAAGGCATATTGTCGGGTTAGGGATAAAATGCAATTGTGGAATGTAACCAAGTATATTTACTTTTATAATGTCCCTAAGTACAATCTGAGGTACTTGTATTTTACATAATTATTTCAGTTTAAATCAACTTTATATTCATACTCCACTACGTCTCAAAGGCCAATATTATTCTTTTCACTGCATTAAATTCTTCTAACAGCTTTGGTTATATCAACATTTTCAGATACAATTTTTTTCATACCTTTCCATAAGTGAAAATCACATGTCTCTATGCATTAATTGATTTTTTAGACAAGCAAATTTATCTATGCATTTTGTCTGAGGTATGTCATGGTTAGGAATTGGTTCAGGGTCAGAACTCCCTGTAACGGGTCTAGACTGACACAGCACAGCTCTACCCCACTGTCCTCCTCAGAATCAATAACACAGATCCTGTGCCAATGTCACTCAAGTGGGAAAACTTTTTTTCAAGTTGGACATATGAACTGAATAGAGGGATTTTTATCTCTGAAGGCAGCTCAGAGAGGGTGGTGAGGACACACTCAGAGCATTTTGGTTCAGACACACACTCCCTGAGTTACCTGTAGATGTGGTCCTTAAGGTAAGATGTTGCCAGGAGGAGAGTAGGGTGCAGAGCTTAAGGACTGGAGAGGAGGATTTTCTGGTTCTGCCCAAACATTATACTGCATCTTGACAAACTGCCCTAACAGGTTCAGATCTGATCTATTACAACTTCTTCAATTCGCTCATACATAATTTAATTGTTTGTGTGTCCATGTGTGCACATGTGACTCATGTAACTGGGAGTCCATACATCCATGTTCATTAGAAAGTTCAGATATCCTGATTTTGGCTCTTGAGAGTTGGAGTGTTCTGTGCAGTACAACAGAAAATGGAGAATAAAAATAAAAAAATTCAATCCATGATTGTTCAACAGCAGCAGATACTAGAAGGTTTCACACAGTTTTCCTTTCATGTCAAATCTGCTTAAAATAATCGACAGTTTTCTAGTTTGTGTATTATATTGTCTTTGTAGCCCTCACTAACATAAATTGTCCTCTTTTCAGGAAAGACAGGATTTACTGAGCATCATTTGCAAAGCCATAGAAGAAATAGCCATGTGAGTGAATAACACAGCCAAGTGACTGGTGTTAAAAGAAAAGAGACGTCAATTATTTCCAATGGCAGCCATGATGCTGTGCAGAGTGAAATGTTCAAAGTAGGGAATAATACAGCTGTGTTATTTTTCAAAACCATATGTTTTCTTTAAATTTATTCTCTGCCTTTTTTTGTTATGTGTTAGCTTCATTAAATTGTTTTGCACAGAGTACAATATACAGCCTACAACCTTTAGAAAAATCTAACCAGTTTTCAGCCATATTAAAAGAATAAAAAATCAGCTTATCTGCTCTGCAAAACTTTCACCAGAGTAAAAACTCTGCCCCTTCAAAATAATGTCCATGAGCAAGGGCATTGGAACTCATCTGTAGTGGTTACTTTATCAGTGATAGCACATTCAGTAATCTCGTCCACCACACCATGTACTTCAGGGACACTGAGGCCCGCTGGTTATTTTCTACATGCAGATACAGTAGAAACACCTAATCTTATGAAAAATTAAACTCTTGAGAAATGAAAAGCTTAGGAGAGCAAGACAAATACTAATAAAAAAGGCCATCCAAAAGACTATTGTAAGATAAAGACGTTTTATTTATTTTCTGATAAGATGCATTTGGCAGAATGATATTAATCCATTCTATCCAATCTATATAAGGCACACATGTCAGCTGAGATACTGTCACATATACATACATCATCATACATCACACAAAGGGTCAGGTCACTCAAATCACAAAACATTTCCTCAGATGACTTCATATACAGAGTTTGATTTCTACTTAGCAGAGACCTCTGCTGCCCCAATACAATGGAGATTAATTGTGCTGTTTTATTCTAAGTCTTTGATAGCAGACAGTGATAATGCAATATTACTGTAAATACATGTTCAACTGTTTAGATGTTAGGAACTGTGAGGATAATCAATAATCTGTGAATTAAGAATTAAGGTTTCAAACATCATTTTTTTCTTATGAGCATGTAAAAAAATAACCTTCTTAATCAACAATCAATAAAATTAACACTACTCATGATTTCAGCTGCTGGCTGCATTTTCTTCTGATTCCTCAAGAGAAGCAGGTACGGCCGCTGCACCAGAATCTGCAATCTGTTGGAACATTTATGTCAAGTCAAACCATTCAGCAGAAAATGAGCAAAAACTCTTTTTAACTGTATGTAAACACATGCAAAAAGTTTAAAAAGTTGACCATATTATGGCCACAATTGTGGGGAATACTGAAGATAAATGGTACGTACCAGGCTGTGGAGTCTCTGAGAGGAGATGGCGTCATTGCTGCTATCAGGTTTGCTTTGAGCTGAGACCACAAGTTCATCTATTTCCTGATCCGACTTCAGAGAGAAGGCTGTCCTCGGGGCCGCCCTATACACATGCATTAACACAAAAGACTCTCTTTTAACAGAGGAAAACAGAGTCAGCTATAGAGAACAAAAACCTTTTTATTGGTGACGTTTTTCTTATCTTTGTTGAGGGTCTAAGGACAAAGGGTGTTGTATGTTTTAGGCTATATAAATAAAACTGATTTGACTTGTAAACAATTATCTGTGTACATCTCATTATATTACCTAAACTCTTGGACAGTAAGTTTGCTTCTCTCAGGAGCATCAGAGTCCATTTGCCCTTTTAGTTGATCGGATGGAGTTTGGTTTTGTCCTTGGGACACACTGTCTTCCATCTGTAAAACAACAGCGTTTTAAAGAAATAGGTCAGCATCACTAAAATATACTTGTTTGCATTTGCCAAGACTTGTCTTAGTAAACAAATAGTCTGCTAGTGTCTAACAGTTTGATATGGAGTTGAAGCCAGATCCTTGAGGATTTTCTTAGCTTGGCAGAAATACCATGAACAATGATTAAAAAGATCACCCTGCACTGTTCACAGCAAAAATCACCTTTCTGAGATATAAGAAAGATAGAAAGGTACTCAAAGTTATTCCTTTAACCAAGGTTAGTATAACTTATCAAAAACAAATCTGCTCGTGCTCACTCCCCCTTTTAAGTTAAAATGCTAATAATAGCATATAGCGCCTACTTATGAACCCATGGGTATTATGAAGTACCTGCACAGTGATGGGGTCATGTGCCTCATTCTCGTTCTGCATGCTGCCCTTTTTGTGCAGCTCCAGCAGGGTGTCATACTCAGTCTTCAGCTGATCAAAGTCAACCTGCAGGGTCTTCAACTGAACAACACAAAAAATACAAAAGCAAGACCAAACAGTTAACTGTTTTGAAACCATGAATTTTGTTTGTGTCCATGCATGTGTGCACTGTGCATACAGTATACATGTCTGTATGAACCACCTCCAAGAGGGTCTGTTTGTGTGCCTCCTCCAGTTGGTCCCAGTTGCGCCGTGGCATGACATCCCAGTACTCTGCCTTCATCCTGTTGAGCTCCTCTTGTGCATTAGTCAGGTCTGTCCGACACATCTTAAGAGCAAGCTGCAGCTCCACATGATCTTTAGCCTCTCCTTTTAAAATAAAAACAGATTTTAAAATTATCTTTTTTTTTTCACCCACCATTTTTGGGAAAATAAGCTTTTCTTCAGGGTAGATAAGAAGTTTGACACCACTTTCATGTTTGCAATTTAAATAAAAAACTAAAACCAGGCAAAATTTTTCTTTGCAATTTGCTGTGATTCGAGGTAGGGACACAGTCCGGCACATAACCCCAGATACAACCACAATTCATCTTTTTGCCACGCTAGTTTTTGTATGAACAAAAAAATTTATTAATTGACTTATTTCTTGGTGTATAACATAATATGGAATGGTTAAAAAAAATTGTGATAGCCAGGCATGACATCTTTAAAATCCTTGTTTTGTTCCTCAAACCAACAGTCCAATGAGCTAAATCAGTTCAATCATGGAATACTAGTTAAAACACAAAATATTTATAATTTAAAAAGCTGGAGCCAGAAAAAAGGTAACTCATGAATTGTAAATTAATTGTCCATTGTTGGAATTATCGACTAAAATAGCTTTTCTACCTGGGTTTTCAAATGCAGTTTGTTCCTCCTTCAGAGAGCCTCTTGTTAGATCATTTAGCTGCCAGATCAGCAACTTGCGGGCATCACGTTCCTCCCGGTACTGCAGATACTGATTGGACAGTTCAGACTGTAGATGGTCCACCTGGTGAAAAATAGATGATAGATATATGATGGCTATTTAATACTGAATGCTACAAAAAAAATACAAGAATATTTTTTTTAAAAATCTGATTTTTTTTTTTTTTTTACTTTTAAGAGTTAAAATAAAATTTTAAAAAAACCTATAGGACCTCATCAATGAATTGCTGAACATGAAAAACACCTCCACAACTATTTCATATCAACTTTCATACGGTGTGATTTTCTAAATCCTTCTGATATAAAATGGTTTCAATGACAAAAAATGTATTCAAGAATATTCAAGAATAAAAACATATGGATGAAAACAACACAGTGTATAGATACAAATATAAAGAAATGGTTCCTTTGCACAAGATCTTGACAACCGTGGACAACAAAAAAAAAATTACTTAATGTATTTTTTGTTGTAAAAGGCCTTTGACACTTTGGTTTACAAGGTGCTCATTGTTCATAGCATTTCTCTACAATGGCAGCTTGATTGTATAAAAAAGGAGAACAGTATGGATCTTTCAATGGGCATAACTCAAACAGAGCTAAGCTACTCTGTGGAGTGCCTCAGAGTTTTATTCTTGGAACTCCTTATTCTTAATGTACATGTTATGGGCCTGTAAAAATGGACTGGTGCCATTATTTGCTGATGAAGCATTTTGTGCTTCTCACATGAAAATTTTAGCATTTTGACTTGAGAAGCAAATGAAGAACTGTCATATATTTCTAAACGGCTTCAAATGAACAAACTATTTCTAAAAATGAAATATTTAAATTCTGTAACAACAATAAAAAGTGTACATAAGAACAAGCCATTGTATTCTCTGCCAGCATTGAAATAACTGGTTTCTCACATTAAATTTCTGGAGTCATGAAAAATCAACATCCAAATACCACGTTAAACTTCTCCGTACAAACACTATGAAGGTAACTGGTAACTTGTTGCAAGAGTTTAATTTTTTCTATTATTGTGTAATGCTATACTGTTTCGATTAACACACGTCCCACCTATCTAAATAATATTTTCCTAATATGAAATAAATATATATCAGCTTTGCCAAAGACCTGACTTATCTGCTGTTCTCTTGAATACAATCTTCTTACAGTTGATAATGTTAATGTACAAGACCTGTGAATGTATGTTTTCATACTGGTGACTTGCCTAATGCTCTCAAAATTTCTTTTTAAGTTTAGTAAAATGAATTTCATCATCTGCAGTGTCACACTTTCTTCATCAGTATTTACTGAAATACTGAGAACCATCTCTTAAGAACGTTCTACTTCTTCAAGACATCATCTTCTGAATAGTCATTATTCAAAAAGCATCTGGAAATGACTAATACAAAATAATTTAGAGCACTTTATAGTTTTAATTGAAATGTATCTCTTCTGGTTAACTTACATTGACATTTCTATCAATTTTGTTTCATTTTATTTATATGTACACATCTTCCAAATTAAACCTAAGCTTATAAAATTAAACTAAACACCACTTGTTTGTCATGTACCACTGCTTGCATGCTCTTCTCTTTCTCCCTCATGGCATCAATGACTTCCTGTAGTTGCTGCTTCTCCCTTTTCAGGGCTCCAATCTCAGCCTGCTCCTCTGCCCGCAGTGCTTGAATATTCCTGTCAAATTCCTCAGTCAACAGTCTGAGATGAGATCGCAGATGTTCCAGTTCTTGGATTTGATCCCGCTGATATGCTGAACAGACATAATATGCTTTTAATAATTTACATAAAATGTAGGTGATGAAACAAATTGCTGGTTAAATCAGAAGTAATTGATGATGATTTTGATAATTAAGTGATTTCAAAAGTCTTCTCACCCACTTTTCAAACTCAAGGATCTGCTTCTTTTTCTTTGTTCCATGTTAATCACAATAATAAATTGTACCCAAATGGGTTTTTCAACTGTCTAACAAAATAACTATTTGAAGATATCAATTACTGTGAAGAAGTTGTGATGGAATCTGTTCATTATGTTTCACATTTATAGAGCTAATTAGCTGTTGGATGCAGTATTACTATATCTCTAGTTATATTTAAAAAGATTCTCAAATCGAATTTAGAATTTTCAAACCGTGTTTATATTTGGTAACAAGCTGTCTATGTAGAATAATAGTTATGTTTACTTATAGAGCTCCTCACCTAAAGAGGTTTCATATTCCTTTTTGATGGCTAAAAGAAGGGGTTGATATGTTTTGAACTCTTTGATAAAACAACCAAAGACATCTCGGTAGACCTGTGGCCAAAGCAGATTGAAATATGTGAGTACTCTTTTGAACAAGATGAGGTGTGAGACTAATTTCTTCTTGTTTTGTTGAGAAAAAAAGACTAAACCAGAAAAAACAAAAACAAACAAACAAACAAACAAACAAACAAAAAAATAACATTACCTGCAGTTTCAGTTCCTTAAATTTTGGCTCATTAGAACTGATATTATGCAGCTCCTTATTTACATAGCTCTCCAGATGTATTAGGAGTTGGGGCTTTCTCCCGGGGCTTGCATAAATGTAACTGCTACCTATACAGCACAACTATGGAGTTTATCACAATACACACGCAATGCACGCACACACGCACACACATACGACTGCTTTACTTGCTGAGTGGGGAAGAGGGAAAAAAGCATTTAGTGCAACATTTGAGAAATATCATACTCAGGCTACAGCTATCAAAACACGCCTCTACTGTTTTTTTTTTTTCAAAAGTGAAATTCTGCCAGGTTTGTTTACCCGTTCATGGTTTGCTTACTTTTCTTGCTGTAGAAACAACACCACCACCATTTTCTTGTTCCTTCCATTCATGTGATGTTTGGACTGTGTCATTTTTTGGAATATGGTCATGTGTAAGTCTAAAATAAAAAAGGACAATTAAAAAGTACAAAATCAGTTTTTTTTATTGTAGTTAAGATTATATAGTTAGCTATATAAAGCATACTCATGGTCAGTCAGCTCATATAGCTCATATTTTCGTTGTATGACTAACTTTGTTTCACTTGCCTTTGTTTTCGTGGCGGTATTAATGGTGGAAATTTCACGTCTTTGAGTCGTGACATCTCCAGCGATTATATGAAGACTGATTAACAAAACGGTTCTTCTAAAACTGTTGAATTTGGCCCGTTTAACTCAAGGTTGGCTGTGGCATCGCAGACCACAGTATTGTAGCGAGGTTTCCATAGTAACGACGACGAAGCACGAGGAAGGACCCACATAGTAGTCCGCGACGCGCCTAACTCATTTTCAAATTGTGTAAAATAAAAACTTTCTCTTTATAGGAAACTGCAGTTTTGTAGGCCTGTACATAGCATTTAGACCCTGACTAGTGCAAATAACAAATAACAAATCAACTATAAATTAATACATCGCAAAATGCGCAAACCTATTTAAGAGATATCATAAAAACTACAACTTCTAGTGATTGTAACTCGGGGGTTAATCTAATGCGTAGAGGATAAGTAAACAGCATATGTTAAAATCGTTTAAACACAGACTTTATCTTTGGGAGTTCATGCATGTTCCACGTTTAGATTACTAAAGGGATTAGCATCCTAAAATTATATAATGATATACAGAATTGTCAACATATTTATAAGCTGAAAAACTACATTTCCTAGCCACCGTTCTTGGTCGAAGCCCTACACCAGGGCAACCGTAGAGAAGCTGTGTAGTCATTTCTAGAGACATCATCATGAAAGCGAGCGTGAGGCGGAACTACAGTACCCAAACAGCACTGCTCGAGCCTACAGTACATTCTGCTGCTGATCCGGGGATGTCACACCACTGCTATTTTCTCCCCTCAGTCCCTCTCACTCTCAGCCTATAGCTCCAGCGGACTGACGCGGAGCTTTGGGTAGAAAGGAACGAACAATAAGATACAAAACAGAGGTCAGACATGGCAGAGCTTGGAGCGGGAAGCTTGCCGTTAGGGGATCCTGCTTTTAATTACCAGGAGCACGAGCTGAACGAGCGGCTGAAACGTCTCTACCCGGCTGTGAACGAGGAAGAGACCCCTTTACCCCGATCCTGGAGCCCCAAGGATAAATACAGCTACATTGGGCTGTCACAGAACAACCTGCGGGTCCATTACAAAGGTTAGAGGGCTGGCTCATCCCTGATGGTCTAAACAAGTAGTAACAAGAGCAGAGGGTCTCAGCTCTAATCTGTCACTGTGTTGTTACGGAGGGGGTGTCTGTCTGTCTCTCCCCCTCTCTCTCTCTCTCTCTCTCTCTCACATACACACACACACTCACACACAGACAGACACAAACACACACACATACACACACGGTGTATGCGATTATGTTGATTGTGTATGTGTGTGCGTGCACTCCTGGTAAATCTAGCCTGAGCTGCCTCTCTTGTCCTGTAACCTTGCTTTGTTTCACAAATGAGCAGAGGAATTCCCAAATGGGTGACAGTGAACTCGATAACCCTGACAGTTGGTCTTATTACTATCAAAGTGAAATTCACCATCAACAACGGCTATCTCTTATGTTTATTTACCGTTTGTGACGTTATTTTTTGCAATAAACTGTCGTGGATTTGACATCCTCCATAGTATGTACGGGAAGATGACATGACGCATAGTGAGGTCTGCTTAAAGGCTAACTAATGGTATTTAACAAACAGGAGCTAGCTAACAGCAAGCTATCTCTTAAGCAAATACAGTAGTTAGCCTTGTGGCTAACCAGCTAATGTTAGCTAACCTAGCTGCTCCTTGTGACCAGTATTGTAATGAAATCTGTAGGAAAAGCTTGCTACGAGATGGACACGATCCAAACTCGTTGTTAACCTTTTACAATGTAGCACTGAGGGTATAATGCAATTGAATAGTTTCTGACAACAGTAAGCACCAAAATAGAATAAAAATGGCATTGTTGTTATTTCTCGCGTGATTTCAGTGGCAGTGTTCTAGCAGTCTTTTCGAGAATTCGTAAATTATTTTTTCCAGCCTGGAAGCAACCGGTCCAACTCCATTCAGGTCTGTATGTGCCCTGAGCACAACAGTCTCATGTTCAACCTCCAGCAGGCAGCCAGCTCGTTTTCAAAAGCTGCTTTGAGGGAGGAGGCCTCTGCGCATTACATTAGGCCAAACGTACCGATCTTGTTAAAAAATCAGTATTTACAGCAGACTCTGGCATTTTCACAATAACAGCAACTTTGCTTGCCAGACTGTGCCGTCAATCACTTATTCGGATTGGTTAAAACTGTCAGCACGAACTAAAGCGAATTATTTGATACCCCCAGCCCCTAAATCAAAACAAGGTGACATCTGTGTGTAGTCCTGTTCACAGTCTTTCGCCTGATCTGTTATTTTTCGTCAGGCGACACGTCAGGGCAGCCCCCTAGTAGCAGACAAGCTAGTCCTATTACGAAAAATCTCTACGGAGCCACTGCAAGTCCACTTTGGGCTCTATTGGCTGTTTACATCAGTAAAACATGCAGAGGATGAGAGGATGCGGGCTGTGTAACCCATTTTGAAAGGCATATTTGGTCCTGCTGTTTGTGAATAGCAGGGAAAGCTTGTTATTTGTTCAAATCAAGACACTCAGGCAGATAGACAGATATAACCCACAGATTATTTAATGCATAATTGATCAGGTCCCTGCTGTTGATAGGAACAGTGGTAAAATTGAATGTAAGCCTACATCCTGCTTACCAGTGGAATAAGATACATATAATGCATTTTTTGTGGAGGCTGCTGTGCTCCATGTTGATATCTGTGATAAAATGATGTGCTAAAAAAGAGTTGTGACAGAGGTTTTTTTCAGCTCAACCATCCATTTTTATCAGTGTTATTATGATCCTTGCATTCTGTCTTGAATTACTAATGCACTTGGCAAGGCAATGACAGTGGCAAAAAAAGATGAACAGGCCCATGCATATCTTAAGATAAGTCTTGTCATTTCATCCTGAGGTTATGTAGGGCATTGAGTCTTTATGTCTGTGAAAAGTGCACGGTTGAAATGACGCTGCACAGTTGTTCAGGGATGACATAAAAATAGGTCTATTCTGGAGTGTGTAGGGTAATTTTTCTCCTCCCGGTTGTTTTAGCTCCTGCTCTTTCCTTACCCTTGTGGTTTGAATGCTATTTTGACCAGTGTGCCAATTTTCTCTATTCAAGGCCACAGTCTACCTCGTCCTGTTGTGCACAGACACAGATTAATGTACCCTGTCCCAACAGAGATACATAAATAAACACTGCAACATTTATAAACAAACATAATGTCTGAGTGCCAATGAATACAACAAACAAGTGTTATTTTATTTTACAAACACTACACTCTGATCCATGAGGATTTTTCTGCTTTATTTTCATGCAAAGATAAATTCTTTGCTCTATTCATAGGCCTGAAGGGATGATGTAAATGCTTAGACAAATACAGTTGTTTGAAATGTGTAGGGCTTTACATCGAGAGTAATATATGTGTGTACTTAATATACTGTAACATACCCTATAATGCTACCTGTGCTTGTATGTATGTTTGTGTTAATATATGCATTATGAAAACCAAAGGCAAGCATTCAAATCATCCTTAATAATAACTAAGATGTTTGAAGATTTAACTAGGGTGAAACTAAATGACCAATTAAAAATGATGCATAAAAATAATTTTACAGTAAATAATACTACAAACCCACTATAATATGAATCTGTTGTTTTTAATAGTAATCATTTTAATACACAAAGAAAGTAACTAAAAATTAATTTCTGTAGCTCTTATCAAGACAAAATCACAAAGTGCTTCACAAGAAAAAGTGCAAAGTATACTTTTTTGACAACTATATCTCTCCCTTTGTCCACCAGGTCTACTTTTACCACCTTAAATATATAATTAATTTGTAGGTGACTGAATTATGCAGTCTAAATAGTGAAGGTGAATGTCTGTCAGCAGGCTGAGGTGGCATTAAATACTTTGACATTTCGGGAAATTCAATGTCTTGCTGAGAGTTAGCTGAGAATCTTGGTACAACTGTCTCATCTGTATAAAAATTTGAAGCATCCACCAAGTGCTGGTTTGCTTGCAACTGTTTCTGTACAAAAATCACCATGTAATATATGTTGCCTGACTATTTCTTGACCTGCCAAACTTACTTCCTGAACTCTAGGAAGCAAGAGATTACTGCTTCTGTATCACTGTTTCCAAGGTAAACACATCAGCCAAGCTACCACAGTAAGTTGCAGTAACAACAGCAAAGAGAGACAGAGTTGCTGCCAGTCTTGTGTACACACACACAGCTACTTGCCACTGCTGTCTGTTTTGAAGATAGTTGAATTTTGAATTGAACTTTTCAAATTACTGCAAACACTCATTTTGTGACCATGGCAACCACAGAAAACAATGAGGAAAATGATGTAGGGGCTAAAAAATGATGTAGTGTCTAAATTCCTGTATACCCCTCCAATAGCAGTAAACTTATTGAGGAAAATAACACTAAACTCCTAAAGTAGTATGGGATCATAGGATTTGTTTATTTCATTGTCAAGCAGCCACCATTGCAGATGATAATCTCTGCAACTGACTCAAGCTGAATTGTTCATAGATGAGTCAGAGTATTACAGTTTCATTTACATTACGTTTAATCATAATTGCCTACCTCTTTTCTAGCTTCGTGACTTATCATCTTTAGATACTACCACCAGGCAAAAAATAAAAAGGCACCTTAAACTTGAATAAATTAAGATTTCTCTGGGTTTTGAACACTGTTGAAAATATTGGGGATTATATAAATTAATAACTCACTAAAAAGTATATTACAGATATTCACAGAAGATATTCACTTGTTTGATGTAGTATGCAGTCCCCCTGCTGAGGCTGCTCAATTAATAAATAAAGCTTTTTGGAGGTAATCACACAATGTGTTACAGGGTCATATTAAGATATCTAAAAAGGTCAATAAGTTTGTTTAGTTATTGAGTTCTGTATGTATATATGTCCTATATTACCAACAATGTTAAAAATCAGCAATAGTCTGAATTTTTTGAAAGCTTACAATAATATGATAAGAATAATAACAATAATATACATTCTTTTTAGATCTGCAATTGTAGCTGTATTAGCTTTTTATTTTGTTTTCATTGTTTAGATCAAGAGACATCTAGCAATAGAAATTTCATATTGTGTATTTTAATGACCATGATTGATTGCAATATTGACATGTAAAATGCATGCTGCTCCCAAATTACAAATTAAGTGTTCTTTAACTAACAGCCAGTCACCAAGGGGCAATCAAGTTAAATGTAGATCTTCTCAGCTAAAGAACCAGCTAAAGATTTTGATATTTACTTCAGGAGTAACACAAAAACAAAAAGAGAGAACCTAAACTTAATGGTAAAGCTGCTCTATGTCTTCTGGATGTTTGATTAATAAATTTTCTTTTTTCTCATTTGCAGTAAAAACTTTAGAGATCAATAATATGCATCTGTTGAGTTTGCAGGTTGTTGCACAGCCCTGAATTGGCCAAAAATCAAAGAATACCTCTTTATGCTTGTGTTCTTGTGGGAGCATTTCAATCTAGTTCCACTGATAATAATTCACCCTCTTCTGAAATGAAGCACGAAAGGGTTGACCCTCATTCCATCCACCTCACACTCATCGGCAAACCTTTCCGTGGGTCACAGCCTGACAAAGCATCATCTGAAAAAAGCTGACAAGCAATTCTCAGGTCACCAATACTTGGCTGTGCCTTAAAATTCTGTCCCTGAAAATTACAAACAGAATAAATGACACCACACAATGGAGTCCATCATCTATTGAGAAAGTGTTTGACAAGGTGCCAAGGATGACGGCAAAGCTTTCTGGTCCAGTTATACAAGGACCTAATTGCTCATAGTAACTGCCCCAGGTCCCATAAACCCAAAGCTGTCACTTCAGGACATTTTGGACTAGTTCAAGCTCATCTTTCCAGTTTTAAAAAGAACCACTCGTTCATATAGATGTTAAGTTATTGGGGCTGATGAGACTTCTGGTCCAGTAGAAGTTGAGAAAAGATTTGAAAGTTGATGTTATTAGAGTTTTCTAAGCTTCATGTGCTTCTAATATGGAGGGCCTCTGTGGCCCAGAGGGGAGAGTGGGCTGTATTAGTCACAGAGAAAATGATTCAATCCCTGCCTCCACCTGTCCACATCTTGCACTGTCCTTAAGCAAAACCCTGAACCTCAATGGCTTCCAGGCACCATCGATGTGTGCTTGGATTAGGTAAAAGAGCTCTACAAATTCCTTTCCTTTTCAGGTAATTAACTCAAAATTTTAAAGGTGTAAGTTGTCCTGCTCTAACATGTGCAACAAAACTAATAGTAGTAAAGCAAATGTCACTCAAATGCAGTTTCTACACACCCACATAGTCATGAGGAGACAACACCTGTCTGAATGTTCCATCAGTTGGGTGGGGCCTTTAAATGGTGTTTCAATTTAATAACAACTTGGGTCTGTTTTTTAATAGTTTTGTCCATCATGTTAGCTTACAAATTGCTTGTTCAAGCTTGTACTTAGAGTGGCCAGTGGATTTTCTGTGTGATGGGAACCTGGCTCATTGAGAGCTGTATAAACTCAACCAGTTGAGCCAGCAAACTAAATTAGTGAGTTGAGAGCAAAATCAGGTTCCCTTGCGATGAACTGTTTCACATTACAGTCATTCAGTCATGCAGTCACATTACAGCAGTCATGTGGTTCAAATTTAATACTATTGCTAATGCCTACTTGAGGTTTAACTGGAAGTGTTAGCTTGAAAAATGTTTCTGGTTTAGCATGTTAAATCTGTTTTAAATGTCTGGCTTCTTCTTCTTGATATAAAGTTCACAGAGGTTCACAGAACATTTGTCAGAAAAAGGGTTAAGTGCTGACATGTGGCAGTTGCCTTATGCTGCATTCACTCAGTGCTAGTAGAATGTGAAGAAGAGAAAAACATCCTGTTATTTAGATTGAGAGTTGACATGCGTTATTTCATGATGGTTCCCTCCACTGTTAACCCTGCAGTCTCTCCATTTGAATTGCTAAGTTACATATTAGTTGTATTCAGTATTTGTAGTAGTTTGTCACCAAGTAAAACCAGATAGGATGTGTAGGAGTATGTAGGTCTAGTTTGACCCGTCCAGTGAGTTCGGTATTGGGCAGAATTGTAACACATTTTGTTGATCTTGTTTAATGGTTGGCTGTTTAAAGTCAGTTATTCTTAAGCAATCACATGTGACATGGAGTTTGTCTTTAGTAGGCCAAGACAAAACTATCTTAAAGCTCTCCTTAGGCTAGACTGCACAAAGGTTGCTGCCTGTCCACAGGAGGCGATTTGTAGCCTTGCATTGTATGCCCAGGAGGCCAGACCCCAATATTCAAAAATAAAAAAAAAAGGAAAAAAAAGTTAAGCAGTTTAATTTGAATGGTAGCGATGCTCTTTGTCAGGCCAGTGTATTTTTTTTACACATCTTCTGTGGTGCTCTGCTGGCATTCAGTACCCTCTGTAACAATGTGCTTGTACATTTCAAATGTGTCCTCCCCCATCATCTCTCCTTTCTTCAATGGTGACATGGTGCTATTCACTCTTCTTCTCCTGCTACTGTTGATAGGATGAGTCAGAGGACGACGTTGAGCTGTGGCCTTTCTTGCACTTGTTATTATTTGAACTGATTTTGCACTTTCCCCTGCTTCTCTTCAAGGATAGAACATTGTGTGAGATTGCAGGTTTCTTAGTGAGTAATTAAGACCTTACCTACTGCTGGACATTAACCTTTGACCCATGACCTCTGGTGATTTGATGTCATATAGCAGCTGAAAGGTGTGACACTGGTGGTGCCTTTTTTGTTTCTCTGTAGACAGTTTTGTCTCACAATGTCAGTTAAATAACAATCTGACATTTTATGTAAATGTAACTGTTTAGAGTTCTGGTATAGTTGTGGTATATAGTGTTGTTGTTGGAGGTACATATCTCTGAGATGCCCTTTGACAGTTTCTCTTGGTCACCTGAAATATTTGACATGGTGTAATATTTTGGCCTTCTGTTTCATAAACACAACATTTAAAATTTAGGATTTGTTATTATGGAAGTGGTAGGTGCTCTTGAAATTAGGAGCCATGCCATTCCTCCTACCCATCTATGCAGTTGTAAAAAGACCTGTTGGCCTACTGACAACTCGTTTTTCACGAGGAGCAGCTAAAAATAGACACTGCAGCCATTGGACCAGACAGTCACCACAAAACCTACAGAAAGACACACATGCACAGGCAGGCTGGTCTCACATGTGAAAGCATGCCTTGGCACCTCAGTAAATATAATGAGTTATAGAGCGGGCAGAATTGAATGAATCTAATACAATGTAATTTAGTACAACAGCATCGGGGAGTGATTGCATAACATTTATTTCTTGTAAACACTGTCAGTACATGCTTTGATGACGATTTCATAAAGCAGAAAATCTCTATGAGTGTGTGAAAATAAAGAATAAAAAAGGCTGCTGTAAATCAAAATACTAAGCTCAGTTTCAGCGTATTAAAATTACATCCAGTTTGTTCCTGGCTTCCGTGCTCTGTCTGTCTCTTACAGGCACACACACACATGCTCAACAAACACACACAAACAGCCTCAAGGTGTCTGCTGACAGCCAGCTGCTTCGTTTAAGGTTACAGCCTATCTACATTTCATACATACACACACACACTCTCTCTCTCTCTCTCTCACACACACACACACACACACACACACACACATATTATCACGACAGGTGAACTCAGTCAATGGTATGATTACATGTAACAGAAAGATGCACAGCAGTTACACAACACACCACTCTTTCTGTCTCTCTCTCTCTCTCTTGACCTGAGGAATAAATTGCTTTAGCAGCCATGTGAATATAGAGTGACAGTCCGTAATGACTGTTGTGCTTGAGTCTAATTGGACTAGACACAATACACAAGCCCTGTGACCCTGATATTTACATATGTACCACAGACTGTATACTCTGAAAAAATCAAAATACTTATCAAAAGTATGGATTTCTGAATGTAAACAAGTTCTGTCCGAGCTTAATCAATACATGACTGATTGCTGTTTTTTTTTTTTACTCTCACTACATTAGGCTACACAAAGAGTCATCAAATACAGCCTTAGGAAAGTATAGATTAAAAACAAATAAGGTTAATGCAAGTAGAGTAAGCAGTAGATCACTAAAGTCAAGGCCTGATATAATATTAGACATCTGACACGCTACCCCCCACCAGTGCTATGTGTCTGCCTGTACAGAGGGCAGTCAGCTTCTGGTCAGCTGAAAATCTGTGCTTTGTTTTTTTTCCTTCCTTTACCACTTGGTGTCATTTAGCCGTGGAACAGGTTACCGTGCTGATGTGTGGGAATCAGTTCAGAGCCGATCGGGCGAGATCAGATCTGTGTCATTTTAATTAGCTAATAGGTTAAGTTCATGAATTTCAGTTCATTAGAAATTTGAAAAGTAGAAAATGTCCATGTAACAAAATAGATAACGAACAAGTTAATATTTGGTCTAGGTTAGTTTTTCTTATTCAGTAGTTTGCCAGACAGTGCCTTTTATAAAATGCTAAACATCTGGTTAATGTACTGGCACTTGGATTTGCCTCTGCTGGTTTGGGAATTAACAGTAGTTAATAACCGAACATGTTTTGTGAAGCTGCTTCTACCAGCATTGGTGGACATTGGCAGTCAAATAAAGGCCCTATGTAATTCTAAAGCTCCATTTTCTGGTAAAATAACTTTGGAAGCTGCAAAGTAATGTTACTTGTTACTTCTCCTCTTCCAGGCCATGGTAAAAACCACAAGGATGCAGCTTCGGTGAGAGCCACACACCCAATCCCTGCTGCCTGTGGGATCTACTACTTTGAGGTCAAAATTGTCAGCAAGGGTCGAGATGGGTAAGCTGATAGCCTGTTCTGTTCAAACTTTATTGTGTGTCCTTAAATACTAGTGTAACTTTTTTTTGATGAGATCAGCGAGATCAATATTTCACTCATAACATTTTCACTGTGCCCTAGCTAAATATAAATATATTTTTTCATTCAAATTGAGTAAAGAAATAATTACCTCAGTATTTCCTATCAGCATTAGTTTTATTGTCTGTAATGGTTCACTGAGCTACATTAGTGCTTTTTAAAGAATATTATTAAAGGGGCTAATCTCATGAGATCAAAGTTCTTATTGAGCAAGTTTTTAACTTTGATTTCCAGGGCCATTAGAAGCTAAACATGCAGACTCAGGAATCTGTCAAGATGTGTTCATAAAACAGGAACTACAAGTTTGACTAGAAATTTATCACTTTTGAAAGTAAAATACATCTTAAGTTCCAGAGTTTCTCTGCATATATTTTATATGATATGTTTTCATTTGTCATGCTCATGGTTTGCATGTTTAATATGCTGATATGTTAAATGTTATCATGTTAACACACCCATTCTAACGTTAGCATAATGATATAACAGTTTAATCTTATATGCTGAAATTTGTTTTAGAGTGCTAGTCTAAATAAGAAAACATATTTGTGACTCACAGAGTTCCATTCACCTTGAGTTCTGTAACTAATCCATGATTTTCATTCATTATGGCATTACCGAGTGAATTTGTGTTCTCACTTCAGCAGCATTTTTCTCACCTTGATTCTACATAAAAAAACAGCAATCTTGTTGAGACTGTTCCAAGATAATCGCCAAATACAACAGTCCCTCCAAATGTGTCACTCACGACCTCCATTTGAGTCATCTTGTTGCCAATATCTGCATCAGCTGTCCTGCTCTCCAAATGTTATAGTGACGCAACAGAGAGTTGCATCAACAGTGGTAGACATTTAAACTTTTGTTCATCTGCTGGGTCAGTGAAGAGAAGGGCATCACAACCTAAAAATGGCAGCTTTATCAACAAGCCCCAGGCTTGACAAATCTGTCTGGCAAAACCACACTGTTGAGATTCTGTATAGCTGAAAAATCTACCAACTGCACCAGAGTTGTCTTAAAGTGACATGCGGCTTTTATTAACAGAAACAGAAATAGGATATTACATCCAAAAAAAAAGCATCCAACAGAAACACAAGGTAAAATAGCCTTTTTAACCATGTGTTAGTGATTTGGGGTAAAATATTTTTAAACTATTATCAGAGAAGTTTTATTTGTTGGCAGATAAAACATCTTAATTCTGCAGGTACTGGTGCAATGGTTTGCTTGTTACACCGAGTTTTATGGGCTAATCTTTTTTTGCTTACAGTGATATGTTGTCATGCATAGTTTAACTAAAAAGACAAATGTTCCTGAATTAGTAGTCAAAAGTAACTGAAATAACTTAAACATATAATAAAGGTATATAATTTTTCCTAACACACAGAACAGACAACCTCAGTAAAAATATATAGTAGTCAATGACTTATTAAACACTCTATAATTAGCCTTACGCCTCTTAGCTCTCATTTATGGCAGGTGAGTAAAATTTACACCTTTATGGATTTGGTCGCATGAACAAATCGACAATCCCCAGTCACTTTGTGTCTCAGCCTCCAAGCAGATGACATTGTGAGCTCAAACATCCCTCACTTCAAATTCAACTGAGACAGGAAGAAGCAAAACACATTCCCAACACACATGCTTCAGAAAAAAGCCAGTTTAGGTCATTTATTTTGTTAGATTTCTTTTTGTTGTTCATAAGTAATATTGTGTGGTTTGTCTTTGTACAATCATAACAGCTGGTACCAGCTGTACAGTGTCTATGGCTATTGTAATATGTAACATTTACAGATGTCTAAAATGAGTGTGTCTTTGTTATGCATTTAAATCTAGTGGTTCTTTAGTTTGGTTTTTTTTCCCATGGACCCCTAAAATGATACAAATTAGACCACAGACCCCTATTTAATAAGATGCTGTCATATGGTCTGCTATAGAACTGTACTTTAGAAGTACAGTATAAAACATTTGCATGTTAGTGTCTTTAAATGGCTTTACTTTTGTTGTATATTGTGTTGAGATAGGCTAAATTATCCCAAATGCTTTCAACAATGTTCATAAAAATAAATTTGCAGTCCTGAATTATTGTATATTTTCTGATTTGGGAAAATAAAGAAGTATGGCTCTTTGCTTTCGAATGAGCCCATACAGGTCACCATACAATATAAAGCAGTTTTATAACAAAATTGGTATTTTTTAACAAGGGCATAGCAGCTAAAATAGGCATTTTACTTCTTTCAGCAGACGAGTTTGCCATTCCAATTTTTTTTTTTGGCCTTGTCAAGTTGGACATCCCAAATGGCAGTCAGAAACTTCCATGATTGGTTCTGTTGCTCACAGAATGTTGCAAAGTAATGTGTAGGTGCATGTTATACACATATACACACTTATACACAAGCTATAACTTTCATGAGTATATACCCCAAGTTATAATATCAGGTTAAGAAAATCAGAAGCAGGCGAACCAATCAAAGGCAGAGTCCAGCAAATAAGAAGCATAATAGGACTCGTTTTTCAAAAAATAAAAAGCAGTGGGATCCATAATAATGCCTTACAGACCTGCTAGCAGGGCAATAGACTCTCCATCTTTTTTTTTAATAATGGCACACTGAATGATTTAGTCTTAGCTGGATAAACAATTGCTCAGAAAATTATATAACTTTTGTTTTCTGTTACTCTGCTTCATGATTCTTATCATATTGAACTTCTTCCAGTTTACTGATATGTTCCCATTGTCTTTTCCTCCTCTATCTATCTAGGCTGTTATTGAGGAAAAAGCAGAAAACTTGTGAATAAGGCTACCAGTAATCACTTCTTCCTGAGGTCTGACTAATGTAATCAGCATGTGCCAAAGCAACTGAGACAAAGCCAGACGCATTCAGCTGACAATACTGATGACTCGTCCAATCAAGCAAAAAGGATTTTGACTAGGTTTTTGTAAGCTGGCTTTCATGAAAATGTCGCAGGCCAAGCGTTTCTCCTCATGTGACAGACTTATGGTTTCATTGATGACCTTGAAGCTTCATATCTTGCTGTCTTTCTTGTGAGTGATTAGAGATATGTGTAAAATCTCCTACAATCTAAGTTTTTCTCCTTCTTGTTGTGTGCAGATACATGGGAATCGGCCTCTCTGCCCAGGGAGTCAACATGAACAGACTGCCTGGTGAGTAACTTGAATGATATCAGGACAACATGGACCAGTAGGGTGATGGAAAAATGGATGGATATATTTGATAGATAAATTGATGCTGAAATGGATTCAAAGACGTTACATTGGGAAGGTAGATGACAGAATTAATAAAGGAACAGGACAGAGTCTGCGGTTGGAGCAATCAGCGAGATTGGGTGGAATACAGTTTAATAAAGTTACTAAACATGAACAGAGTGTATGGCCGGTACTTCATCACTCCAGTGTCGGCCAATAACGATGGCTTGCTGGGTGAGAGCCAGAATTTCAAACACTTAGCAGTCAGATTGGACCAGTTCTTTGGCAAGCCAGGAAGAAAACCACCCTGCAGTGCTCTCTTCTTTTGTTCAACTTTGTTACGCACAGGACAGTCTGCACAATACAATTAAATGACTCTGGAGGGGCTGGCCAAAACCTTTGACCCTGAATTTTTCTAATTACTTACTGGCTTACAACTCCAGCCCTACGACCCCATTGGCTCAAATTACAATCAAGCTTTGACAGTGCTTTGTTGTTGGTTTAGCCTTTACATCGCATAACAGGAAGTTTCTTATTCCACAATATAAACACTGAAATATAAACACTGGAAACACCATGATTGTTATCATACAGTTTTTGTTTTCGCCTGGGCTGTAGGCATTTTTGGTGCTGTAATAGTGGGAAGAAAATCTGTAGATAGATGATATCTCTGTCTGTGGAGTTTGTGGAGAGATATTATATAAATGTAAATAAAAGAAATGAAGATAGTGACAAAATATGGATTTTATGGTTGAGTGAATGTAGTGTCAGCATGGATGAGATCTGGGAATGACAGCAGGAGAAGAAGAGGATGTGTTGCATGGAGGTGGTTTGTGGATTCAGTCTGTGCAGCCTGGCTGGTTCAGAAAGAACATGTCAGGACATGTCACTGAGCAGCCTTATGGAACAGTGACAGATGATGTTGACTTGGGTTCGCAGTCTGACCTCAGACTAATCTGATCCAAACATTGTTTCTCACTTTGTAACGATAGATTGCTAACACAGTTAGTACATAGAACAATTTTTTTTGGCCTGATCCTACGCCAACACCAGATGAAATGAATACAATATTATTCTAGTGCAGTATGCACAGGACATTTTTGTGAATGTGCTTATCACATATCTGTGTCTGTCATCACAAACAATTTTACAAAGCAATCTCGGCCAAAACAAAACTTTTTGGAATGATCTTGTACTCAGTTTTGTTTGCATCAGATATTATAGAGTGTGTAATTCCATGTGACCAATTACAAAACCTACCTGATAAGTGACACATAAATGATGTTATGTTAGCAGTGAGAAAAAATCTAAGGACAACTTTTAGAAGTTTGAAAACATACATAGGCATTTAGTACAGTGTTTCACTCTCCAAAAGTTTAGGAACACTTTGAGAGAAAAAAAGAATGGTCAAAATCAATTCATTAGAAGCAGAGGTTTGCTGACTTTTAATTCTAAGTGTGGATTAAAAGAGGCCATGTGCCCTGAGTTGTCTTGTTAACAAACAATATTATGTTTATATTAAATGTTTTGTCAGGTTGTCACCAGAAGGTGAAAACACTGCAACTCCTGCATATGTCAAATATGTGACATACGACATATGTCTGCCTAGGTTACCATGTGACAAATTGTTCAAAAACAATTTGTCACATGGTAAAAGGCTTTTTTTTTAAAAAGTAGAGTCAGACGCAGTGCTCACTTCATATAAAAATTTATTAGAGCTAAATTATTATATTGCTTTCAGCAAACTTCACCAAGAACAGCATCACATATCGTTTTTACAGAATATTCTCTGGTCCAGCTCAGCTAAAATTACTAAAACAAACAGAATCTGTCAGCATGTTAGCATGTTGTTCACTACAGGTGGTCTGTGGTCTGAAATTTGCATGTCCTACTCCTAAACTGAGATGATCTAAATGACATCACTATGACAGATGATATTACACAACTGTTTGCTGTTAGTTGACTCTGTTATGTAAAATCAGTTCCACCTGACAAAAAGTGTTTTGTAGCCTTTTTCCAGAATTCTGCTCAAAGCAAAACATAGCCACCAAAATCTTTACTCCCAAGATAAAGATAGAAGTGTTACACTGAGGAAATATACTGAATTACAGTTACAGAGCAGCTGACTTTGTTTACATGTGAGAATAAAGTTGGACTCAGACCGTGGTCACTGTGTTCCCTGAACAAAGCTGCTATTATAAAGATTTTATAAGGAAACAAGACAGTCTGGCAGCAATCATCAAGCTTTTTTCTACTCAAAGAGAAATATTTATTGCATGCTCAGCACTGAATTTCTGAATGCTATTTTCCAACAAAATGGCAAAACAGGTTGTCACATGAATATTTTATTTATTAATGTGAGCTGCAAGTGTATTTCAGAAAAAGATTTCAAAGCACTTTTCCACTGTGAATATTTTTGTTCTGCTTTGGCTTTATCTCTCTTCTTGTGCCCTCAACCCACCGCCCACCATGTCCATATACACTCAGCAAACACACTCACACACACTCTCTCTCACACACACACACACACACACACACACACACACACACACTGATATCTGTGAATGGTTCAGTGAGCTCTAATCACATAGGAGGAAGCGTGGCAGTCATATAGCAGCCATGAGCCTGAAATAAAGCCCCTTGCCTCTCGACCAACCAGAACTTTCCTCTGCTCCGGACTGTCATGTTCCGTGGCTTCTGACCCTCGCTGGCTATTTGACCTGCTTATTGACTAGTCAAGATCTGTCCAGTGCCCGAGGTTTGTGGAATGCTGTCGACACCAGCGCAGCTAGTTCAGCAGACACTAGATACCATCACACACACAGAAACACATGGACCCATATAAACAAAGATCATTCATTCATTCTCCTCTCACATGTGTCAAATGTCACACAAAGGGTGGAATAGCGTGGAAAGGCATTGGATGGATGGACATGTTTTCCAAACCTGCTCACGCACAAGTTATTAAAATATTTTCGGCCGCTAAGTTTCCATTACAGATGGTCTGTAGCAATGGTAGACAGATTATTGTTGATTGCCTTAACTTTGACTGACTCAGTGTGTTTGTGTGCTAGTGTGTGTTTGTCCCGAACACTTTGGATTTATCTGTGTGTGTCCTGGACTGACTGATTGTGTCTCTGAACGCACTTGTTTGTGTTTGTCCCTACTCGCCTGTGCGTCTGTCTGGGTGCATTTGTGCAAACTTTTACATCCATCTGCACATATAGTATACTGCATATGGTGGTGAAGTCATGCATTAAACGTGTGTGTGTGTGTGTGTGTGTGTGTGTGTGTGTGTGTGTGTGTGTAGATATGTGTGTGTGGGTGTGTGTGTGTGTGTGTGCGAGTGTATGTGTGTGTGTGTGTGTGTGCTGGGAA
>JAPZDV010000023.1:4295333-4316306 GCA_029814665.1 Acanthurus lineatus | reverse complement strand
CTCTTGCATATAATGTAAACGTGTGCATTAGTGTGTGTCCGTGTGAGTGTTTTGATGTGTGTGTGTGCGTGTGTGTGTGTCCCTTAATAGTACAGTGTTCTCTACTGCTGACCTCTGTGTCTGATCCTGCTGTGGAGGCCTGCCCATTTCATTAGCATGTTGGAGCAGTGAGCCTGGCTTTAGAGGCAATATCCCTGTCAGCAGATTAATCTAATACCTCCACACACACATACACACACACACAGAAGTATATACACATATGCACAAAAGAGTGTATGGAAAGAAAGCACAGTATGCTTTCAAGTTAAAAGAACACACTAGTACACATGACATATACACAAATACAAACACATTTGGCTTAGTTTAATTCTTTGTTACATGCTCACAGATACGCATACACATATACTAGTGCGCATCTAATATCTCAGCTCACCCACGACCTACTTTCACTAACCCTGCTTTGCTTTTTGGCAACGACAGACAGGCTGTGATTGAGGAGAGATACTGACAGAGTGGCAGCATGTTGAAGCTGAGTGCCATCACGTTCAAGGTCCCATTTCAGCCTTGTCAGTTCAGGAAGAGGAAGTCCTACAAAACTGGATTAGTGTAAAACTGAAGGTGTAACAAGCTTGGCAACACAAAACTGCAAGTGATGTACGGGTTAGCAGATGAAGTTGATTCCTCTCACTGTAGAGCAAACATGCTGCAGACCTTAGACCTCATGCCTTGCTGTCAGCTCTTTGTTGTGCTGAAATCACACTGATGTGATCTTTGTGGATCCAATCTGTGTGTTTTACTAGACATTAGTCAGCTGGTTTAGATTCACTGGACCGGATCAACTGAGATCTATCTTGTTTTCTCTGTTAGAGATGTACCGTTCACAGAGGGACAGAAAGTCATTTCAGCTCTTGTCTACAATGCCATTTTAGAGGTTATATTTTAGCTTTGGGAAGCATGCAGCAATCTGTGTGTATGCTGTCTGGTGTCAGATCAATAACAGTGTCAGCTTATTTCTCTTGGATAGGCAGAATACTGTCCATGTAGAGGTACCTCACAGCCTCTTTAAAGCTACATCACACTACTATGTTTTCATTTAAAATAGCATTTTGAAATAAAAACAGTCTCTGTCCAGATGAGCCTTTCAACAGCTCTTCAGAAATTATCTTTGTCCAGACTAACAACCCTGAAAACACACTTCACATGATTATTTACAGACACTGGACATGTGGTGTGAACAGGAAGCAGTGTGATGGCTGCTAAATTGAAAAATGAAAAAAATTAAAATGAAAAAAAGACTTTAGGAAAAAAGGAATGAGATAAAGAAAACCAGATATTTTTTTGCCTGGACCAACAGCGAGGTGGATCTGTCACTGAAAGTAACACATAAGGTGGTCATGTTGGCTAAAAACATAGTTTGGGAGTCACAAGGGGATGGACACATCATGATGAAAGACCTGATCAGAAAGCAAATGTGGGTGTTTGCATAATTGTTTCCAAAAGACATTATCATTTAATCAGATATAAAAAAAAAATCTAAATCCATTCCAGGGAGAGCATTAGATAAAATAAATAATACCTCCCCCGATATTTGTGGTGACATTAAAATTGTACACTAAAAATATCTGTCCCAAGGAAGAGCATTAAACAGAGACAGAATTAACAGCTTTAAATATAACATTATAAAAATGTTGTTTTTGATAAGCCCTGATTGTGACAATAGTTGGTCCTTAATATGTGCCCAAGTTTCTGATATGGACACTGGTCCAGCTGTTTCCATGCCACATTTCCAAGTAGACAGAAGCCAGGTCTCCTGTCCCCATTCATTTGAAACCCCCATGAACCCACATCCCTCGTTGCCTCTGCAGCATTCTGGCCAGGTGCTGTCATCATAGAAGATTTGTATCCTTGCAGACACTAAATAAAACCTTATTTGTTTTTCTTTCTACACATTCTTGGCTTCAGCATATTCACCATGTTTCTTAAACATTTCAGGGGAGGAGACATGGTCAAAGTATAATCTAATGTTGTTGCAGGACACTTCTTTTTCACCTCTTTTTCTGTGCCCCTGAAAATGACCACTATAGATCAGGACTTTGCCTGTCTGCCAGTTCTCGATGTGCCTGCTTAATAATACTCAGCTCCCCGTCACTGGAAAGGTCGAGCACATTTTTAAGCAAGTTATCAAGAAAACCCACCATCTTGGTTCCTTTTGTATTTAAGGGTATTCCATAAATCCTTTAATAATCTCTTTACTGGACTCTCTTGTTCTATTGACTTGGCTCCTGGATTTGCTTGGTGCCAATTTAGCTGTTTGATTAATGTTGCCTGAAGCGTGGGCTGTGTTTCGATCATTTCTGCTGACTCCAGACTTCATTCAGTCTGTCTGTTGTCCTCTTTAGTTTAAATTTGATGTCAGAAAGTTGTACCTTGTTGTCTCTTCTAAACTCTTAAAGAATACTTTGCACATAGCTTGCGAGTAAATCTCTCCTTGTGAGTGTGAGCCTGAAAAGCTGCTTCGGCTGCCTTATCTTAACTGTTGATCGTTTACATCTCTTCATATTATGGTTGTCCTACTTCTTGTATGTAACACCTTTGTCCATTATTACAAAAGAACTTAGAAATGAACTGTAATTTCTTAACTCTTTGTGATTAAATTATTTCCTTTAAAAATATCAGATTAGCTTAACCCTAGCCCCAGCCAGAAAGGGTTGCAAGCCACTGATTTAGATTCCTCTGGCATGTATTTAGACTTAAATAAGGAAAAAGAGAGACAGTGTTTTAAATGATTCCTTTCTTTCAAAGACATTTTAAGTCATGGTAGGAAAAGCTCAAGTGTAAATTATCCATTAAAAATTGCCGCATTCTATTTAGCTACTTTGGTTTCACTGTCCTCGTGTTGTTTACTTTTTTTATACCTCTCCAGGACCGCAGTCATAATGTCTGCTGTTTCCCCATTATTTGTACTAAATTCCATAGTTCTTTTTACAAAACATTCTAAGGAATTTACGAACTTACAAGATGAAATAAAAGTGTTAGCATACACACTTTACTGTGTAATGAGGTTTTCTTTACATTTGCACCAAGCTGACATTCTAGCTGAATACATAACTCACTGTTACAAACACACGCGTCAGTACCAGCAGGAAAAAGAGCTCAGGGTGTTTAATGAGCAAATCATGACATCCTTCTCTGTGCCCTTGTGTCTCCTGGTTCAGCCTCCTGTGCTGCTGTTCCTACTGGCAGTGATTCACCAGCTCCTTTACATAAACAAGATCCTTCTACTGGTTATCCACAGCACTGCATGACATGTCAAAGAGTCCAAATGTGTGTGTGTGTGTGTCTGAATTTTCATGAGATGCTCTTTAGGGCAGTGGTATTGAGATGGGAAAATCGAATGCGCAGAGGTCATTGGGTAACTATCTCCTCTCTTTATGCAGCAACTTCTGTTAATAGTCACCTCAAACATGTCACTTTACCTCAAATGTTCCTGTGGATTCAGAAACTGTTTACACTGATCACACACTCATGATGTGCACAGTATTAAACTGAAAAAGAATCAGACTGGTGTACATTAATCAAACTTTGCTGGTGTCGTCTGCTAACATCACATTTTTCATAAATGTTTCAAGTATGAAATGACCAAACTAATCCTAATCCTTGGCCTGTTTTAGGATGGGACAAGCATTCATACGGTTACCATGGAGATGACGGCCACTCCTTCTGTTCCTCTGGGACCGGCCAACCATATGGCCCCACATTCACCACAGGCGATGTGATTGGCTGCTGCGTTAACCTCATCAACAACACTTGCTTTTACACCAAAAATGGCATCAGTTTAGGTTGGTGATCATGCTTTGTATTGTGTATTTATGCAAAAGTTCAACACAGGCAGTGGTATGTTTTAAGATATTCTCTCAGCTGGGATGTAATCACAATATATCATGGCCTGAAGTGAGATATTACTTATACAAAATAGTTGCCAAGTATATGAATTACATTAGCTGTTGTTATTACATAGAAAAAGTTTTCTGTGGCAGTCTCCATACAGTAGAAGGTGATTGCCATGCAGTGTAATGGCTTAGAGACTTAACTTAGCCTGCCACTGCCCTGTAAGCCAAACCAAGCCTGGCCCACCAGTTTAGCCTTATAACCACAGTCAACTCCTACACTGTGTGGCACTGTGGCTTGGCACTGAGTTCAGTGCAGAACAGGATGATGACTGAGACCCTAAAGCTGAGAGGAGACTGAAATATCTCAGCAGCAGGTGATTTCTCTCTTGGAGATATGAGGTGTGATGAAAACCTTGAGAGACTGTCCCAATTTTGCAAAAAATTAGCACTACACAGTAATATACATATAGCAGGTGCAAGGTATAACTTTCTTGAGTAAGTATTCCAGGTTACATCATCATAAGCACCTGAGTTACATCTGTTTTTGTGACCACTTGTGCGTGTGCACTTCACCATGAACCTCAAACCTGAACCTGCAAAAAACAAAATTTCATTTTGAGAAAATAAAAGAGGTTGCTGAGAGCCAAAGTCTGTAAGCGGAGAGGGTGGGATGGGGGAGACACAACCGTAATGTTGCAGGAGAGAAACTTCTTTATTACCTTATTTTAATGTGCTCTGAGTGAGCACATTGTCATATTGGAGAGACTTATTGCCATTGTGACAGAGTTCAGGTAGTTTGTGCTGAATGTTCTCCCTAAGACTCCTCAGACTCTCAGAGTTTTACTCAGCTTTAACAGTCCAAAACCGCAGTACGAATTCACCGTGCACAACCATGGGAACTTAAAAATAGAAAAGGAAAAGGTTGAGCTCCTCACCTTCATTACTGTGCAGTGCAACAGGAACAGTCCCAAAAATTTCTGATCATATCTCATATGCACTGCTCACTCTCCTCCTTTGTAATTAGGCCACAACAGAGGTCAAAACTAATCTCATACGTTTCCATTTTGTAGCAGAAGTAACAGTCAGAATTGTGAAATATATCTGTAGCTGTAAATGTGTTACTATGTTGCCTAGATATAAAAGACGCATGAGCTTTCCTTTGTATCAAAATTGATTACAATTTTTTGATGTAGTAATGTGTAGTGTGTCATTCATTGCTGAATTTATTACTTTAAATGATTGAGTTTACTTTATCTGTCTGTCCTTTTGTCCCCTTAGGTGTAGCCTTCACGGACCTCCCTGTAAGTATGATTGTACATGTCTGCTTCATGTGATTTTCATAATATACCAACTAAAATCTTGTTCACTGCCTCAGTTTAGGTTCTGTGGAAGCTTAGCAGGCACAAAAAAACTCTTAATTTGTTTGGTTTCAGAGGAAAATGTAAATTCTTTCCCTAAAGAAATCATACATTTATGTTTTTACTACACATTAAGTAATAATCAGTGTTATGATGCCAAACATAAATGAATCTCATCATACCATTCTTGCTACTAGTGACAAACTATGCAATAATGTTAAACTGGATATTGACCATGCAGGTCAATATCTAATTTTAGCTAACATTGGCAGTTGGGTTGGAAACTACCTTTTTTTACATTCAGTGGTTGCAGTAACTGGAATATTCCCCTGGAAAAATTAAAAAAACAGCCACTTTAAGAGTTTTACCACCCAGCTTAGTTTTAAGAATAGAAGAGAAATCACAACTGACCACTGTGGCTATAAGTGTAGCGACAGTAACCAACAACTGTCAAACCTACAGCACTGGTGCATAGGTTTGGTGTAAATTTCATAACAAGTTGTTGACTTCTGCATAAACCAAAAGACCAAAGTCCAGCTGAACTCTATATCCTAATGACAGCTTAGCATAAAGCCAGCTTACAGTTTATGCCATTTGTCAGCCTCTTTATTTAATGACATTTTCCATTACAGATAATTAACAAGCTATAAACTGAGACTTTCTATTGCTAAAATTTTTAAGAACTTGTGAACATTTTCCTACATGCATACATTTGAGTCTGACTGCACAGCTTAGTGTCCCAGTTCCACAGGTTATAGTCAAACAACTCTACAGCCACAACTTTTTATTATATTGTGCGTCTTGTTGCTGTGATTAGTGATCTAGTACACAACTATAAAATGGTAATTCCAATTAGTATTTAAGAAACACTTGAAAAAGTTGAAAACAAAAGCTGACTGTTTTAACGTGAATTTCTTGGATCTTTAATGTCTTCCAGCCCAACTTGTACCCCACTGTGGGGCTTCAAACCCCGGGTGAGATCGTAGACGCTAACTTTGGCCAGCAGCCATTTGTCTTTGACATAGAGGACTACATGAGTGAATGGCGGGCAAAGATCCACGGCATGATCGCCCGCTTCCCTATAGGAGAGAGGCTGGGGGAGTGGCAGGCCGTCCTGCAGAAGTAAGATTCGGTCCTCACATTTAGGAAAACAGACACCAACACACACAGATCAGTCACTATCAGAACACCCTGTTCTGAGTGATGCTTCACTAGTGATATAGTCTTCTCTCAAAGCTCAGAATATGGCATTTTGTAGCAGCTGAAAGGTTGTCATGAATTACTAAAAAGAGCCTGCAGGTTTACATAGCAAATAAAGATAGAGGATGTGAAATGGCTTAAAACTGTTTCCAAGCACTTGAAGACATAACTCCCCACATGTAAATATTCCAAAACAAACATAGTGTAGTCTATGTTGAGTCAGTCCCACATACACCACATACATTTTGTCACCACAACAACAGAACAATGTGTATTAATCTGCTGCTAAAAATTGTCACCTCCCAAATGCAGTATTTAGTTATTGATGAGTAATGTTTGCTTAGAAACTACAATACCAGGTTTTTAGGAGAATGTTAAGTTTTTTAAAAAACAGGGAAGTTATATATTTGTGACCTGTCTATAAAGATTTATGTTTTCAGAGGGAACCAATGAATCTGGGGCTGAGGGCCACAAACAGTGTTAGAAAGTCAGAATGTATTACAGACATAGCAACACTCTATTTGTTATTGTCCTGTTGTTGGATTTGATGACAATATGCATAAAAGACTTATCCTTAAAAATAACAACTTTTTCATATTTTTTTTCTCCAGTATGGTGTCCAGCTACCTGGTGCATCATGGGTACTGTGCCACTGCAACAGCCTTTGCCAGAGCTACAGAGACCATGATACAAGAGGACCAGACATCTATAAAGAACAGACAGAGTGAGCAAAGAAGCCAAACATACACACATTTACAGACAATATAAAGTCATTCAAAATTACGATGGAGTTTTTACATTAATGCCAAAACTTACTTACAGGGTTACTGTCAGTCTTTTCTTATCATCAAACAATAAAAATAAAATAATGCACTGGCCTATTAAAATATTTGCAGTGAAAGCATGGTTCCTCTAGATCAATACCCTGTAAAAATAACCCTGTTTCTTTTGTCTAATAGGAATACAGAAGCTGGTGCTGGCAGGGCGGTTGGGAGAAGCCATAGAAGCTACTCAGCAGCTTTATCCCGGCCTGTTAGAACACAACCCCAACCTACTATTCATGTTGAAGTAAGTCAGTGGATTTAAAAGGTTGAGATTAAATATGGGAAAAAGAAGTTGTAACAATGATTTTACTTGTAAAGCTGCACAATGTTTACCTTCATTATTACTGCTCTGTGATTTTTGTTTGATGAGAAACGCAGGTATTCTTTAGCTGAAAGCACAGGGTTTCGTTAAATACCAGTAACACCTGTATGTCTTCATTTTTCAGGTGTCGTCAGTTTGTGGAGATGGTGAATGGGACGGACAGTGAGGTTTGCTGCTTGAGCATTCGCTCTCCCAAGTCCCAGGACAGTTACCCTGGCTCACCTAGCCTCAGTCCCACCCACGGGGCCAGCAACACACACCTGCACACTGGAGGTACACACACTCATTTAAGATTCACTTAAATGCTTTCTGAAGAGAAACACATTGCTACAGATTAAAACATCTACATACAGCCACAAAAAGAATGTCAGTTTTATAAATGAGATATGTTTGTGTTTTCCTTCCACCTCCACCACCCCCACCCAGGAGCAGACAGCCCGACTTGCAGTAATGGGGTGACTCCCACCAACAAGTCAAAGAGCCACAGTGGCGCTAGCAGCAGCGTTAAATACCCGAGAGTGTCCTCTTCTGCCTCCTCCTCTACCTCCTCCTCCCCATCTTCTGTCAACTACTCTGAGTCCAATTCCTCAGACTCCACTAAGAGCCAGCCACACAGCGCCAACAGCACCCAGGAAACCAGGTAGGAGGACTGGGGGTTTCATTTAGAGCAGATAAATCCATTGTTTTTAAATCCTGGTGTCATCTCTTGAGCTACAAGTAGCATTCAAAACTCTGCAAATCTGTTTCTGTTGCATACAAACAGAGCGCTGCTTAGTGATGTTTATGTAGCAGGTGCAAACTGTAACTTTAACGAGTTAGCACACACATTTTTGTGTCCACTGGTATGTGTGCAACTGTGATTTTCACATGGACCCTAAATTAGGTCTGCAGCTGCTTCCCAGAGACCAAACTTCATATTAGACTTGAACTCCTAATTCCAATTCAAATAATACTTGTTAGATTTCCTTGTCTTTTTTGTGGTATTTTGTAATTTTTGCTCAAATTATTTTGATATTTTGTACCTAGTTTAGGGAAGATGCACGCGAAATACTAGCACTATAGAGCTTTGTATCAGATGCCGCAGATAATTTAATTACATAGTTACTAATAAATAGCCACATGTGATAGTTTAACATGAATTAATAATCATAACAGACATTTTAATCAATGCCGCAAACATCATCAAGAACACTGGCAGCATCCGCAGCACTCACATATTTTACTTAGTGTATCACTGGATTATTTATTGAAGGATATCAGTTTGATTTCTCAGTGTTGAAACTGGAGCCATATTACTTCTAGTCTGATCTCTGCAAAGTTTGGATAAGTGATGGCACATTACTTTATCCTAAAGAACAAACTATTTTTCAATCAACAACTATGATTAGTGTGACATTCTGTGTTGGTATTATGTCTGCTCTTTAAAATGACCAAGGGTTATTTGAAAAAAAGGTGACATCTCATCTTACAGCATGCCAATCAGGATTAAGCAACATCTGAACTGGAATCTAGTGATGATGTTGGGTTTGTTTGGGAAAGTTGACGGATCGAACTACACCCACACAATCTGATTAGGCAGATGAACTGAGTTTTTATTTATTTAGCGTAAGATCTGTAGGTTAGAATGGAAGGACAAATGGTTAGTTTTATGTCTCCAGTCTTAATCCTGTATCTCTGGCCAGTATTCTGTAGGTGTGATAACATTCTGCACTTTGACTTACCAGTAATATAAAAAACATGTTCCATTTCATTTGAATGTCCAGTGTTGATTATTAATTAAATTAAGCTTTAAATCCTAAGTGCATGCTATATCAACTGAGAAAGCTAAGCTTTCATGCTTGCATGGCAGTGCTCAGCAGTGCCTACATGTACCAGGATCCATTGCATGTGAGCTTCTGATGCCTACTCAGCAAAGCAAAAACTAAGAGAGCAAGTTTAGTTTTTTGAGCAGCAGCAGCACGCTCACTGCCTGCCAAAACTGAAAGAGCTTGAAGTTCTTCCTAAACACTAGTGACATCATATCACAGACATCAGAAAAGTAACAAATTCAGATATTTACCATCAACACTGACTGGATGTTTGCAAGAAGTGTAGCGACTTTTTGCTTTTAATTCCTGAAACATGCAGATGCAGCTACTGTGTTATTAACAGCATAACAATGTACAAGCTGAGACTGGCCAGGTTTTCAGGTAATCCTCATTTTAACCAGATTGTCTAAACTACATATTCAGAAATAAATGAAGCCTTCTATTGTAAGGGGGTGTGTGGTGACATTAACATGCCTTCAGGTTTAAGCAGTGTAGTTGATGAGTGTTATTAAGCCTTTTTCTGTATTTCTTTATTTCTTCCGTCAGGTTTAGATTGTTGTCGATGGCGCCCTATCTGACAGGTTTAAATCAGTTTAAAAGTCAGATGGGCCTGTGACTTCAAAAGATCAGACACTTTCAGCATAAAACATTTATATTTTGTTCATATTGTGTTTTTGTTAACCTGAATCCTTCGAGTTAAACACTTCTGTGTGCCATCTTTTGTGTTTTCACTTGTGTGCCTGGTGTGTGTGTGTGTGTGTGTGTACATGTAGTGACAGTGAGATGGAAATTGAAGCAGAACACTATACCAATGGTGTTATTGAGGGTTCCTCAGCACGGATCATGAATGGCACATACAAACATGAAGAGATTCTTCAGCCAGACGACAACAGCATTGGCAATGGGGTCACAGGTACATGCAGAAACAGTACACACTCACACACCCACAAACAGGCACACACACACACAGGCAGATGGACATGATTCTACATGCTACTTACACATACAGACATCTACACAGACTCTACATGCTCCTGTTGGCAATATCAGCAATATCAGACATTGTTTTTTTCATTTTCATTTATATATATTTTGTTGCCTCTTGTTTTTTTGCCTCTTCCTTCATATGGTTTTACACTCAGCCTCCGGCATGATGTGTGTACTTTAACTATGTGTGCACATGTGTTCGTTGCCAGCAGATGAGGGCTGTAGTAATAGCAGACAGCTCTGTGGAGGGAACCAGGCAGCCACAGAGAGGATGATCCAGTTTGGACGGGAGCTGCAGGCGCTCAATGAACAGCTGTGCCGCGAGTATGGCAAGAACGCCACACATAAGAAGATGTTACAGGTACACACACAAGCACACATGCACGCCCTCTTGATTCCAAGAAACACCTGTGCTACAGCAGATTAAAATGATGGCAAAGATAAGCTGAAGAGATTTCCGCTGGCACCAGTTAAAATCTGTTTGCAGAATCCTGTGCACACTGCAGGACTTTGAGTGATGGACAATAGAAACTGCATGGGAATGATGAAGATTTCGCCAAAGGGCTTATCTGTTGTTATAAACAATGAGAAAGATTTTCCTATATTGTAACATTTTTGTACTCACTGCATTATGCCAAAAGCTTCATCATAACAAAATAAGCCTTTAAAAATGGAACATTTCCAAACAGGACAGTTATTTTAAAATTACCTGCTGTTTTCTGTTCCTTGCTGCCGTTGCATGAAGCCATTTTTAACCACAAGAGGTCAGAAAGACTCCAAAGGAGAAATATCCCTGACATACCAGGCTTAAGCAAATAACGTTGTTACCCACATACACGTCAAGCAGAAAAAGTGCAACATTATTAACTTTTACCACCCAAAAAATGTCACAGTCAGTAACACTAGTTCTCTGTTATGTGCTGTGCTGAAAGCATACTGGGTTTGTGTGTTGGAAACATCTGCTTTTAGGTTTATATGTTAGATGACACATGTTGGAGTCAAACATAGTTGTTTGCACAGCTGGAGAAGCAAAGGATGAGCTGAGAGAGGCCGAAATGGGCACAAGGCCTCAAAGTTTGGTGTTTCTGTATCCATGTGGTTTAACACTACATGTAACAAACAAGCTCAGAACTAATAGGTAATCTTTCTGTCTTTCTACTTCTGACCTTAAGTGTCAGTATGGGTGTCAAGTTTCCTGAGTGGGACTGAAGTTATATTGCAGCTCGTGTTATTTAAAATGGAGACCAAAAATCATACCGAAATTGCAAGATATGTATTTTGAAGTGACATTTATTTCAGAAGAACTTGATCTCAAAACTAATTTATACCAAACGGTAATGTCATTTATTAATCACTGCTTCACTTTGCCCGCAGAAATTTATGGATACATGATGGGAGGAACAATTTAGAGCCAAATGACTCATTCTGAGCCTTAGCTAGAGAGCTGCATAATGTATGCACTGCACTGTGGTGTTCATACCTGTCCGTCTGTCTGTCTGTCTTTAAAGGATGCATTCAGCCTGCTAGCGTACTCAGACCCATGGAACTGCCCCGTTGGCCAGCAATTAGACCCTACGCAGAGAGAATCACTCTGCTCCGCACTCAACAGCGCCATACTGGGTAAAGAACAGACACACACTGTGTATTACATTCATACATACTTTATGTCCTCAAACTACAGCAAGCAACAACAGTTTTTTAGCGTGCTCTATGATGATGTAACAGCCATGTAGCAGAAAAAAACAACCACCTGACATTGTCTCGGCCTTAAATATAACGTGTATCTGTATTTCAAATTTGACCCTTAATTTACACAGAGAATGTAATCATTTTATGTTGTTAGATTTTTAAACCCTTTTTTTGGTGCCTTAATGAACATTATTGGCCTTAATCAACATTTAAATTAATTCTACACATGGATATGCAAATGAAATTTGCATAATTATTTATGATACGTAACTTGCAGGATACCTAAAGACCATTTTTATTGCACACAGAATGAGTGCTGCAAAGTGAAATAATAAATTTATCCTCAGCTGGCATTTTAGATGGTTGTGTCCCTGTACTTTGTGGGTGTCCTGTGCCTGCTGCAGATCAATTAAAAAAACTGATGACAAAATGTTGTCAGGTTGTCTTGTAAGTAGACTAAAAGTTGGAACCCTGTCTGAAACATGAGCTACAAACAGTTTTTTCTCATAAGTTAAGTTCTTTATTTGAAAAGTACACTACTTAGCATTTATGCGTCTGTCTAAAAAAGATTGCATCTTTGTCGCATATTTTCTTAAACTGTGTACTTACAATATCTTTAATCCTTCCCCAAATGTTCAAAGCAAGAAAAATCCTTAATATATTCAAGGTAACCCAGCATTTCATTTTGTTGCTGTCTCTAACTTCCTGGGTACGGTACTGTTGATACTGTACCTTAAGCACAGCTAAGAAAGATAAAACAAGGAGAAGGTCATTTTGTGATTTTTTAATGTAGACAGATGATCTGAACACCTGCCTAACTGAGTTTTTCTGCTCTAGAGTCCCAAAATCTGCCCAAGCAGCCTCCCCTGATGTTAGCGCTCGGCCAGGCCACAGAGTGTGTTCAGCTCATGGCTCGGGTCCGGTCTGGTTCTTGCTCCTTTGCCAGAGTAGACAACTTTTTGCACTAGCCCAGGTCCAGGTGAGTAAATGAATGCTGTAAAAGTCTTTAAAAATCTGGTCACACTCAAAATCAATGCTGTGTATCATTTAGATGGTTGGTGAGATAACACATTATCTCAAATTTTCAGTGGTTTTATGGATCATGCCATCACGGGTCATAACATGTAGTCACAGAGTGGGATTTCTCTCAAAGACAGACAGAGACAAAGTGCCCTGAAAGCCTTACATTGCTTTTTTGAGGTGGCCACTGTATAGAGAGGGGATTTTTTTTTAAAGACAGAAACATAACCAAGTCTCTTATATCCTATTCCTCTAACATGTTCAAAGCAGAACACAGCCTCACAGGCTGAAAAAAATTGATGAGCAGCTAACTTATTAAGCTAGCATGGTTATCCTGAAAATACTATCCTATACTTTCAGCTCAAAATCCATGGGGCTTATTACTTTGACAACATTTGGTCAGACTCAGAGATCAGCATTTGAAATGATTAATATAAAATGTAATTTTATTTTGAAAAGATTAGGTTGAGGGGCTTGTGGTCTTTTTCCTGCATATTGTTTTTCCCAGTGCAAAGTTAGCATGATACATACTCAGAGTGGCCAAACAATGAGAATAAAAACCAGGTACAAAACATGAATTTCCCTTAATCATTTGAAATGATGATACTTTTGCATTAATACACATTGATCCCACAGTATTTAAATTAAAAGACAGTTTATCATATCTCTGCTTTACATTAGTATAATTATAATATAAAAATATGCAAACTGTTTTGATCATGCTTCATTAATTCATAACCTTGCTTAAATGACAACCCGTCTCTCCGCAGGTTAATGTTAAGTAGCACTGAGAGAAGGCATGTCCAGCAGGTAGTTGTCATTGCAACGGAGGAAAGAGCATGCGTGTGATTGGTGTGTTTGGCTGTCCGTCAGACTGAGCCAGCGGCACAGACAGAGGAGCAGAGGAGAGCAAGAAAGAAGAAAGCTTCCTTTTAATTTAGTATTATCAAATAAAGAAATGTGTGACACTATTTAAAGATAATTAATTATTATTCTGTTTATTTAGCCATTTTTATAGTTCTTTTATGTCAGTTTGTTGTGCTCATCCTGGACAAAGCAAATTGTATTATCTTCCCTTTTTACTTTTCCTCCTATTTTAATTGGTGGATTTTGATTCCCTAGGATCAGTATTTTACTCACATTGTTTTGTTCACAATTTCACCAACTACAATACCCACATCCAGTTAGTATGGCGACCCACACAACTGTAGGTCAACTTTACAAAACCAGTGGTTTACATCATCATCAGTAACATCATCATCATCAAGATACAGAAGACAGACATACTCTGAGCCCTTATCCTCCTAGAGCAGTGGTTCTCATCTTTTTTCTGTCCCGCCCCTCTTCAGAGGCAGAAAAATGTTTATGCCCCCCACCCAACCCAATGATAAGAGAAGCAACTTATAAAAGATTCAAGATGATTTGATAGTTATTTTACAATACAAGGTTGTAGAATGCCACAACTAAACCAAATATAACTACATGAATGTATAAAGAATTAATAAGTTCACCCACCTCACTGATGCTCAGTTAATGTGTATCAGTGAGGTTCTGGGTGGTTTTAATAAACTGTTGCAGTCCCATCCTGTCCTGGACAGTGCGCATCCTATGTCAGTTTAAGGTTTTCTGCCGTTCATCTGTAAAACATGATAAACTTGGCCTAGGAAATTTGCTTTTCTAAATTCTTAAAAAAAAAAATCCAAGTTGAATTTTAGAAGAATAAAGGTCACCACAATGGCATCAGCAAATTTTTGTTTGTTAATTTAACCTGTTCAAATCATAGTCATTTAACATAGTTTGGCAACATTTTTCTCCCTGGTCTTCCATACAAGAGGCACCCCACCAAGGAGGCCTGTCTCCCTGTTTGAAAACCACTGCCCAAAAGTGTATTTTTTTCCTAAACCACATTTCAGAGGGCAAGCTTACAGGTACTCAGTGTGAAAGAGGCTCTGATTGTGTTGAGCAGATAATTGTCCTTGATAAAGGTTGATGCCATACAGTAACAAACAAAGAGTATTATAGTGCTCTACAGAACATTTCAGTCATATTTAATAGTAATAAAATACTCTGAGCTGGTTATTAGCCAGTTACAGGTTACATAATTAAATAAACATCACCCTAATAAAAAAGTATAATGGCAGAGTCTCTGCAGTGGCGAAACCTGACAGAAGAGAGACATGGCAAGGGATCCATTTGGAATATTAAAAGTGTTTGAGCATTAATTTAACTGTAACAAGCTCAGCACTGAGCAGCAGCAATGCTGTTGCATGTGGCAGAGCTCAGCTGCAGCTACATCGCCCGCTCTCAGGACCCAACCTAACACTATAATCATGGTCACCTTGATGCCAGCATGGTGGAAACTAATATTAAAGGCAGAATAAGAAGCATAGTATGTATAAAGCTGAAATCAAGCCACACATGTGGAATTCAGTCTCTATTTTGTACATCGTTGACAGCCTGACCTGCCAAGTACATGTGCCATCCAGAAGGGTTTTTAAAGTTTTGGGTGTCCTCTGTGTTAATTTAATCACATTCTTTTTTCAGTTTGGGCATTTTGACCAAATTGCAAACCACTAATAGGCTATGAAAACCACTTTTGTGAGGAGAAAAAAAGGCACTTAGACCCCTTAATTCCTTCAATACCCTTACACTTGATGATGTCTATCATCTAATTGTCCAAGAGGACACAGTCGCATCAAGTTTATTTTATATAACTTCAGGCCACAGGTTTGTCCTAGAGTGGCTTCTTTCTTGTATGAAACAACAAAACATAACATGGAAGGGCTTTTTTTTTTGGTCTTATTGTTCAGGTTCACAGCTTGCCATCAAGAGTTTTGAAAACAAAGTAACCTGTGTTTGCTTCTGTTCAAAAGGTCCTGTACTGGAGTCAGATTAGCAGTAACAAAGAGATCAATCTTCACTTTCAGCTGCAAACAACTGGAAATTCTTTCTGTCAGCCCGTCCATATGCAGTATGCAAAGGTTCAATATTTAATAAAGAAATAAGACATTATGAAATAAATAATCATAAAGTCAAACAGAGTTAAACATATTTGTTGTGATTCCAACATATTTCTTGGAAAAAGACAAAAGAGCAAAAGGCCACAGTCTTTCTCTTCACTGTCACGAACAGTTACTGAGCTGGAGCTGAGTTTGATTATTTATTAACAGTTAATTGGCTCTTCTATATAGATTTTATTCTACTCTGTTCAATTATTTATTTCCATAATGTCTTGTTTATTTACTTGTTTGACTGTGGACGTGCTTGCCCGTCTTCATTACATTTTCCCTTAAAACCATTATGGATGTGTATTGTTCACTTCAATTATTCATCCTTTTTATTGAGGGGGGGCTCTTTCTGTCTCTGTATCTGAGCAGATGATATTCATGCAATTTTTTTCTTTTTTTTTAATTTTTATCTGCATCAACAATTGGATTTAAATAAAAACCCTGTTTTGCGTCATCCCTTAAATTTTGTTTTTACACCAGACTTCTTTTAAAATACCAAATCAGTACTGACTGAATGTTGCCTAACTGGTGGCAAACTGTCACTCTGGCGGCTTTGTTGTGACCAGGCAAGAGATTTGTGGATCCACCCTGAAGTGTATATTTCCATTTATAAGAGCATTTTAAGCCTATTGTAGAAATGTGTGGAACAATATAATACTGGAGATGTGTATGCAAAGTGGGCTTTACTACAGGGTATGTGGTCAAACTTTTTACTAAGCTGGTTTTGATAGACCTTCTGCTATAATAGGATCTGTTCTAATAACCACACACATTTATGGCATCTACTTCTGCAGCTGTAAAGGACTTCTGTTACACAAACAAACACACACACATTTAACAGTGAAAGAACAACCTCTGTTGCATACCTGTGGGGAGCAAGACTCTCACCTGTCCTTTGTGTTCGAGTCTGGGCTGCTTGTCAGCATTGTTACCACGCACCCTTCCTCTTATCCCTGCATAGACATAGCCACTGATGTGATCAGTGATGGTTTTAAGGAAACGAGGAAACGTTTTTGGAAATGTGCTTGAGGCCTCTGAAGCCACATGGACTTCTTCTGGAGGGGCCAGAGAAATGGATTTTGGGCGTCGCAGACAAGCTGTGCACAATTGACTTCTATCATAATTTTAATTTCATATTTTGACTTTTGAGTTTTAGCAAAAAATAAAAATAAAAAAAACAATTGTGAATTGAGTTATCATATACTTAGCATGACTTTTAAAACCTTTAAAATGATATAAAAAAGGAAAAATCCTAATTGAAAAAAATACCTATGTACTGGAAACATGTTAAAAAAGAAATATTGTATTCTGTTTAATTTTGACAGAATTATTTTTATTAAAATACATCCATAAGCATATGATTGGTCTCCTGTTGTTATTTATCATGTTTTCATTCATTCCTATTATTTTCCCTGGAAGTTTAATCAAAACCTTAAAGCTATGACACCATTTACAATGTAAGATACAGTCAAATGAGTTAAATACAGTTAAATGATAAATAAATTACATCTGGTGTTGTTGAGCTGGGAAGGCAGCTCGACGTCCAAGATTGGATTTGTGAATTTGTTTGGTTCTTCTCACTTTATTTTCAGTTTCTAAGCAGCATTATAAACATTTAAAATGCTTCCAGATGCATTCAAACACCTACAACTGATCAGATCAACAAAATGTGTGATGATGAGTTTAGCAACAATTCCAAGTAAGAGCAGTGCTTAGTCTCTCGTCTAGCATTCAAAAAATGGCAGCCTGATCACAAACACTCTCAGATTACAGCTAAAGAGTACACTAAAATGTGTTCATAAATTATAGACATAAAAATGGAAATGTAGCAACAGAATCTTGATTTGATCAGCACTGAGTTGTACACAGCAAGCACAATCACACGATTTGAGTTGTGCTGGTACAGCCAATCAGAGGAGCAAAACATGAAACATGTGACATATAAACTCTTGTATCTACCTGCAGTCAGATATAAATAAGATTCACTAATGGTTGCTCTACTGCCTCTGGTACTGGGTGCCCTCAATCTGTGCGTGACATCATTAAATTAAAGAGATGGAAAATTTGGAGCTCAGTGTTCCACCCTGTGTCACAAGCGTTTCCATCTAGTCCAGCAGTACAATGACAACACACACCAAAAAGCACCTAAAAATGATTGAAAAGAAAAGTGAACAGTCTAAAGTGGCCAGTAATGAGTCCAGATCTGAATCCCATTGAGCACCTGTGGAGAGATCTGAGAAAGCAGTTGGAGAAAGGCTTCCTCTAAATCTGAGAGAGATGGAACCATTTGCAAAAGAGGAATTGAAAAGAAACTGCTAGGAGAGAGGTGTAGGAGTCCTACTGAAGTCTACAGGAAGCTCTCTGTGTCAGTAAGCAGTTATTTTAAGGCTATGCTACTAAATATTAAATCTGGGAAGTCAATAATAATGCCAATGCCCTTACAATTTATTTTATTATTAAGAAGGATATGGTAAATCTTAAATAAAATACAAAATGACTGTATGTTGACTAGTGAAAGACTTAAAGGACAAAATTTTAATGACAATTTCAACTTATTTAAGTGACTTCTGCTTTATATAATAAAGGATGCAATATTGTCAGTCATTATTGTAAAATTAACACAAAATGATGAAACATCAAATGGACCAGGGAAGCAGACATTCATCAAAAGAAGAAAAAAAAGGCTAAAGTACATGTGGTGATAAACTCCTCTTAACCCCATACAGGTGACACATTGTAACCTTGTAATAGTAGGTTTCTGACTGTTATCACACATGAGGCAGTGTTGATTACTTTAACTTAATGGAATGACGCTGCTGTAATAAATGTGATATTTCGAGATGTCATCATAACAAATGCCATGAAGGCATGGACATGAATAGGTGTGTCACTAGTTGAAAGTATTGCTATGTATCGCTAAGTATTCCCTGTTTCTGTACCCTGGTCTCTCAGCATTAACGGCCCTGACTTGAACTGTGGATGTGTCACTGACACAAGATTTTTCTTTTCCAGGAACTCATGAAACTGGGTGGAGGGGCAGCAACAGCCAATATATAAGTTTCTCTTTGTTGTTGTTTTTTAAAGGATAAAGATCAGATCATGTTTTAATACATGTTTAAAAAAAAAAAGGTCGGAGGCTTGCTGACATGTTAAAGAAACAGCCTACCTACATATTTTCATTGTACTCTATTTGATGAGATTTATTAATAATAAGTGAATATTACCTCATATATTACCTCATATTTTATTAAGACGTCACTAAATGAAAATAAAGTTCAGCTGATGTTAACTCTTTGGCCATAGTTGGTGCATACAGTCCCCCTTTCATGGTGCTAAACAGCAGACATCCTGTCTCACGATTCTACCAAAGGCCCAAAGTTCACAGCAGTTTGTTTTAAATATGCAGCAGGCATTTTCTAAAACAAAGTAGGCCTCATTCTTCTATTGTTGCTTGTGTGTGGTTCTTTAATATCCTTTTTTACAGTGGTTGGACAGCAGAGGGCAGAAGGAGACTGGGAAATATACAACTACCACAGCACTGATAGGTGTCCTCAGATGTGGATTAACCCCTTCTTTAAATTAAATTCTATTATTTTATTCATGTTTTTTATGAAGAATACACATACTATAGAATACTGATGTAAAGTATGCTGATGAGAATATTTTATCATGTCCTCTATGGAATAGCTTCTTTCTGTTCCTGTGTTTAATCACATTTAATCAATAGATGTCTTTTCAAACATGATGCATTCATGTGCTCAAATTATGGAGTAATGATATAATTTCAAGTGTTTTCAAGGCCACAGATCCAAACTTCACAACATTGGCTGATAGCAGAAAGAATACTGACATACTGACTTTGCTGTGCTGCTTTTAAATACTAATTTATTTCTTCAAGGAAGCATGGAGCTTCTTGAGATTAATAGCAAATACTGCAGAATGGCAAGTTAGAAAAAAATGAGGTATAAAGTGAACAACACTTCTAACGACAGCTAGAAACTGTCACCTCACTGCAATAGAGTGTGAATTTGTTTTTTTCACCTCATTAGCCATGACTCCCATGCAATTATCTCCTAAAATTCTTTACTTGTTTCCTCTTTTAAAAGTAGATCAGATCAGTCATGGGTTTGGCCTGAGCTGGAAAGGAACATTGAGGCAAATAGGATAGAAACAACAAAGGAGCAAGAAAAGAGCCCTGTGTGACACCACATGCTGTCAAGTGAGACTGTCCTCGCAGAAGGAACAACAACAGCGGCAACTTCAGGGAGTTCTAGAAAAAAAAAACTTTTTTTTACGTTCAGATGATAAAACCTTGTAGAGACCAGAGTAGTTATAATGTCTGCAAATGCGTAATTACGGTGATGTTGTGATAAAGTGACAAACTCTACACAGGGACAGGGTGAATGGTTGGGTAAACAAATCATCAGACCAACATAGGAGGCTACTGTTTGTTTCCTATTTTCAGTGACAGACAATATTGCTGTGAGTATTTTATAAGAGCATGACCATGATTCTTTCCCAGGTTCACCATGTTTAGTGTTGTAACCATAACAACAAAAGTCCTTTAACCTCATCATGTTTATTATTGTTACCATGACAACAGATGTACCTCTACCTCAGCAAAGTATTCATTTTACAAGGATACAAGGATACATGGAAGTTATTGGTCATTATACAACAGGTTGTATAATAAAACTAAAATTTGGTTCCCTCATTGATTGATTAATTGATTGTATAAAAAAATATAATAAAATGATTAAACATGGAGGAGTGCAGATGGTGCGTGAAGTAGTCTCACAGCCTGAGGGAAAAAGCTGCTCTGTAGTCTGGTGGTACGGCAGCGGATACTTCTGTATCTTTTGCCTGA
>JAPZDV010000023.1:4284743-4295233 GCA_029814665.1 Acanthurus lineatus | reverse complement strand
GAAATTATAACATAAAGAGAACGTTTAATACAAATAGGAACCGCAGCTTTTAACTATCACTTATAGAACAATATTATGTTCTTTAGGTGGGCCTGTTCATAAAATATTAAAGTTGCAAAACAAAGGTAACATCTTGTATCACAGGTTTTGTTTTAGATCACAAAGGATGCTCACCTCTCTGCTAAGCAACAATTTGTGTATATGTGTGTTTCTGCAAACCTTTGAGAAGGTACTAAAGAGCAACAATAGTTAAATAATGTTATGTACATCGATGAGTCTGTAAACGTTTAACTGGACCAGTAACATGAAATTAAGACTGGATTTACTTGTTTTTAAATGTCAAATTTTGAACATGGAGCACATGGAATAAATGATTTACCAGGGACACTTTTGTCAAAAACAAGCATGGACACAAGTACCAGCTTTACCACTAACATCCAAGGCTGCACCATGGTGTGTCACAGCCTTGAAGGGCCAGTTACACATCTTAAATGCGCCCATCAAGCAGCAAATGAGAGAAGTCTTTCATACCTTTAAAAAGGCCTGGTTATCGATTACTGTTACTGTTTGAGGGGAGAGAACATGTAAAACTGTATATATATGCTACTATATGTATGTTTTACATGGGGTTTGATGTTTTTTTTTAATTTAAAGAGGTAAATAGGAAGAAAAAGCACCAACTGTCACAGAAACTCACGTGCATTGTCCCCAAATTACATCAATCTGACTGTTAGGGTTTCCACAAGTCTGTTCATAAAGTGATGTTTTGATAAAAAGGATCGCATGCATGCAAAATAAATGAGGTCTACGCAGTATTAGTGTGTTTAATACGGCAACCTCCTTCACAGCTGACAACCTCTTGTTGCTCTTCGGCTGTAAGCAGCACTACAGCAGTATCTAGAGCCAATAAAGACGCTGAAAATGATGTTACATTTCATTTGAACTCTACTCGCTCAGCGGATGACAACTACGCATAATCTGTCAGTGTGTGTCTCCCTGGCAGAGTGATGGCAGAAACGCTAGAAAAGAGGTGCATTTTCAGACACAAATGAGCAATTTGTAAGGCCATTGTGTGCTTTGTGCATCATTGTACTTTCTAATTTCACAGACTCAGAAACCATTGTGGCAGATGCAAAAGTGTTGTCGAGTGCTTGTTTTTTTGTTGTTATCTGTGGGTTTTGTGTTTTTGTTTTTTTTTTCTTGTTGTGTGTGTGCAGCTTTTGAAATGGGTCTGCACACAGAAACACACATACAGATACACACTGGCACATACAATAAAGGGTTTCTTTCAGTGTTTTTGAGAACTGGAATGTAACCTGCGCTTGTTTGTGTTTCCTTTTCAGATACGGAACATCTAGGTCAAGTCCGAGGCCAGCCTGGTTTCTACCAAAACAAGGTTTACAGTTAACATTTCTGAAAACCTAGGATACATAAAATGAATACATCTTCAACAATATATACCAGTATGACATAGTTCCAATTAAATTAAGGCCTATATAAGCAGAATTTTCACATCAGTAGGTTGGAGGGGATGGTGGTGGCGTGACATCTTTGCTAGAGGGCTGCCAAACAGCAGAGAGCTGCAACTTTTGCAGATATTTTTTACAGCACAAGTTCAGGTACTTTAAGCCAAAACATTCAAATTTGCCTGATTCTAACTGCATCAACATAACCAGACCATAAATTAAGTTGCAGAATATCTGTGTTCATTGCCAGTATTTGGTTTGGACTGTAGTAGTCTGACAGAAAGTGAGGACAGTGAATGGTGAGGCTGACTGCACCACCCTTCTGGATTAATGTGAGCACAGCATACTGGACTCTGAGGCTTTACCACACAGATGGCCTCTGGCTGGTCTGTGCAGAGCTAAGATGGCTCTTTTGGCATAAATTTATTCTGAAATGATACTGAGATTGGCAATAAGTAACACATTTTGCTATCGAAGAAGCAAAAGGTGGAGATTAGAGGGATGGATTTACAGCTTAATCCAATCAATCTGAGGTCAATTATTGCTATCATACTAATTTTAACTTGAGTACAAAACACAAAGAGCAGCACTCTACAACAGTGCTGTTACTCGGCTTTAATACAACATTAAATAAAGATTTTATCTGATTGTGTTATATTATCCTAAATTAACAATAAACCTTAAGATGACAGAAACAGTGTCACATTTTGCAAAATATGTTGAATCATTTTCTTGCCAAGAGTTAAAAAAGACGGATACCACTCTTATGTCTGTACACAAGAGCAGGGAGGCAGTTTGCTGAGCCCAGACTGGAAACAGAGAGACAGCTAGTGTGGTTCTGTCTGAGGGTAACAAAGCCACCTACCAACACCTCCAAAGCTCACTGAACATGTCATATCTCCTTTTGTTGACTTACTATTTCTTTGCTGGGTGCAGTGAAGTTTCCAGACAACCAGCAGAGACTCCAGGAAGTCACTGCTCTCAGCCAAGAAATGGACTCACACATTATTCTCCATAAAACAAACAGAAAAATATTTTCCATGTCTTTTTTTAAACATATTCAACAATCAATACATAACATGTAAATCAGTAAGCTTAAGAAATGAAGTAGAACCTGTCACCTTTGCACAAAGCTAGGCTACCAGCTCCCACCTGTTTCCACTCTTTATGCTAAGCTAAGCTAACTCAATGCTGGCAGAAGCTCTTTATGAGGCAATAAGAGAGGTTTCAATCTCCTAATCTGACTCTCAGCATAAAAGCTAATTAGTACAATTCTCAAAAGAATCCAATAGAGTGTGTAGAATTGAAAACAGATGTATTTTCGCTTAAAAAAAGGTTTAAATGAATAAAAGTTAAACCATGAAAAACCATAATATAAGAACACTTTTTTTCAATGAAAATAAAAAGTATCCCTCTCTTCCTTGGACGTGTAAGCAAGCAGAGGCCCAAATGTCAACCATACAAATAAACAGTTCTTAAGTGTAAAGGAAAGTCCTCATGATTTGACACATGCAACAACATACAATTGCAGCATATCTGAATATTTACAACACACTCAGCAAGGAATCTAAAAATACTGTGACATTTGTTAGATAAAATAACAGACAGATGGTCTCCCAGGGGGAAATTTAGGTAATGTTTCAGTTTAGTACAGTTCTTTTTTCAGATGTTTTGCACGACCTGTTGTTATATTCAATTTTTTAAAAAACAATGCACTACTCAGTGATCAAAATTATCATTCAGTGGTGTCATGGCTACATGCGGAGTACAGAGCTGTCAGTAATAGTTTTCAGCTCCGTTGCTGTCCTTGGCCTGGTCAACTCCACCTTTACTTCTTGCTAACACTTTTTATGAAATTTTTGTTGAAGAGCAGATGCAATTAGTTCAATTTAAAAGTAAAGCAACATTTTTCTTCCCCTTTTTTCTTTAACAAAAATCTCTCACCACCTTCCAACCATCCCCTTCCACTCCTACCTTGAAAGTCCATAAGGATGAAAGTTCAACAATACCATGATATTGATTTCATGTAAGAAAATAGATCACAATATGAATGAGAAATAAATAAATGAGAGTGCAAGATAAAAGAAGGGCAAGCTGAGAGCGCAGACCTCTCTCAAGGCCAAAAGTCTTATGATATGGAAATCTGCAAGTGCAACGATCATAAATAACAAATGATTATAAATGCTCAGGTTCTGGAAACTAAAAGACACTTCAGACTCATGAAGGCCTCCTATAGACTTATTTTCCTTACTATCCCAGAGAAGAAAGGCTCAATCTATCACAGAGAGCGGGAATACATGGGCATTTTAACATGTTTCTACTCAGATAAAAAAGTAAATAGCTGCAGTCAAGTTTCAGTCACAGGTTTGGTCCTGCAGATGTGTGAGGAAGTCCCATTCTACAGTTCACGAAACAACAATGCTCATAGTTTTATTAGAAAACCAGATATCTGGTCTCAATGTGGAACTGATCTGAGAGAAGCCGATAAGCAGCCATGTTTCTGGCTGGATGACAATACACAGTTTGTTATTTTTAATTCATTTTGAAAAGGTCTCATGAGCCCGTTGGGGCGACCCAGAGAGCAGCATGCAGTCGTGTGAAGATGTCACACCCAAAATTAGAGTGTTTTACCTTAAAATTGCAGTTTGCAGTTTTGGATCAGGAACAGTAACCTTTTTTGTTAGATAAGTAGTTTGTTATTGAGCAATTAAACATATAATATATATTTTCATCATTAAAGCAAATGCAGTTTAGAACTGAACATTTCAGCACTGAATGTTCCTTTTCAACACACAAGAAACATTGAGGAGTTGTGAAGCCTGAGCATGTTATATGTGAGGCCAAGCACTTCTAAAGGAATACTCACAGTTTAATCATTGCTACAGATTGCTGTATATATATAATATATATATATCTTCATGGAGTTGAATATGACAGAAATTGCACCTACAGTTCAGTTTGACTGATGTAGCTCCAAACATCATTACAGAGGGAGACCTTCCAAGTCTGGGCCTTTAGCTCTGTCTTCACAGTGTTATACAGAGGGTCCTGTAAGCATGGCAACCACTCCAAATATCACCCACACACACACACCACCAGGTACGTATTATACACCTACGCTCCCAGACACACAAACAGACATAGTATACACCCACACACATACAAAAGTCAACTTTGTGAAATTCTCAACAAATGTAAACTGAAAAGCTGAGCTCCTTCACATTTTAAAATAGCATCTCAATAATCGTCTGCTGGCACAATCTAAAATAGAGTTGACATTGGCAACACTCACACTTGCAGATGGTCATTAACCATCTCTGTAAAAGATTTACTTTACCAAATTTTTTTAATTGGAAAAAAAATCACTTCTTGATGTAATAGAGCATACGTATGTGTTTTTGTTTATTATGTAATAATTTTCTGCACAGATGCATATTTATTTTTCTATAACCAACCTTTCTCACCATCTTGTGGTATTAATATAACATAATTATAAAGCTCTACCCCCCTGTATATGAACTGTATCCCACATTTCTTTTCTGGGAAAAGACATCCAGTTTCTTAACTTAACCAACTGACCACTCTCGGTAGTAAGTTAAAGCTAAATGTAGAGCTGTCTGGCAGCTGTAGTATGGTGATTCACTCTATCTGCTCTCATAGTGTCATTTTTGATGCAGCTGTTTTCAAGGAAAAAGCTCTAAAAACATACTGCTCACTACCTACCTGGAGCCTTTCCTTTGGGGTTGGTAAAGACCAGCAACATATCTTAAAGGAAACAAAATATTGGACTTAGATTTGCTAGAAACACAACCTAAAATTAATTATTTATGTTTCTATTGTTTCTTTGAGCCCTCATTAACTGTTACAAAGCAACAGCCCCTCTTTTAAAGGGTGTCAAGAACATAATTTCTGCACATTGCTTCATATACATGCATACATAAATAAGATTACATCACTACCCCCCACACAGTCACATCCACATACCCCCCCCCACACACACCAAACCCTAAGTGACACCATAAACACATAAAAAACAGCCATAATTTCAAGAAACTATATACATTTGTTCTATATGTACACATGCACTACATGTTACAATATTATGCCTTGAACAATATATTTCACAATTTCAAAGAGAAAAAGTTACTAATCAGACATTTTGCAAGCCCTATACGTATATAACCTCTTTACTTGCATTTTAAAACATTCCTTACTTTTTTGCTTGAGTAACAAAGTATGCCAAATTACTCCACTGCAGAATAATTTTAAACATAACACTCTCTAGTTGCATTGGTTCTTGGTTGAGGAATTGTTTTGTGGTCGTTTCTGCTCTGAGAAAATGTTATTCTGAAATACAGACAGCAGAGTTGTTTTGAAAGACATATTTTACACGTTAAAATTGAAATGCTATTTCTTTATTTGTCTTCAACTGTCAGCAGGCAAGCTCATCTAAAATTGGGTTTATGCTTTTTCAGTACTGAACAGGTGGATGTGCATATAAGAAACTGAAAAGATACATGTCAGTGGTGTCTCCACAACTTGTTTTTGCTGCTTCCAAGTAACATTAACCTATATACCCTTGTATTTTTACACAGTTTGATTTTGATTCACAACAGATTCACAATCACAACAGAAAAGGCCTAAAGCTGGAGGACCCCTCAGGGGAGGGGTTCACATAACAGTTAGCTAAAGACTGGTATAACATCGCAGTCAAAGGTGTAGGTAGCTCTACTGAAACTTCAACATTATTGACCCTGAATGTTCAGCTGCAGAAACATGTCTCAAGCTCTTTACCAGAACTTTTTAATCATATGTATATTGTAAAAATGTGCTATATTATACCTAGATGGGGCGTTGATGATAACCAGCACTAAGAATAACCTTTATATTAAAAAACTGAATATTGCTTTCATTTAATAATATATGTCTGATAATATTATATAAATAACACAGCACCTCTAAAATCATTTCATTTTCTTCATGTTATTGCTTTGTTAAGGTATGTGGTGGTAATAACAGCACTTTAACACTGGTTGCCAAACAACATATAATATAAACATTGATTTACTTAATTATTCTTTTCTAACAGTTAAGGTCACAGACTCTCATTTTATTCTAAGTATTTTTTTTCCCACAAAAGAGAAAAAACAAACAATGAACAAAATTAAAGGTGAAATTATGATTTTGACTTACGGGATTCTTTTAACGAGTTTTTCTGTAAATGTCACAGTAATATCTTAATTGTAACTTCTTACAGGCTACAGTAATCGTGTTGTATAGATCTGATGTTGTGACAGCCTTAACACCTATCTGTACTTACCTGTTTATTTTAACCTCTTTTAATTCTACCATTACTGACCCTGGGTCTGTGTGGGAGGAGGTTCTTCTTTTTTTTTGAGGCATATAATCTAAGAATGTTAAACCAGCACAGGCACATGATGGACATCCCATTGTGCTTTGAGTCACCTTTGTTTAACCTTACTCCATAACTCAGACCGAAACTTAACCCTGATTTATGCCTCAGCCCGCATGCTAAACCCCCCGATTGTTTTTTACAAGCATTGAGGCAACTGCCCATATACACACACATACATGTACACACATGTACAAATCCACACACAATTGTAGAAGTCCTGATGTTTTTTAATCAGCAGAGAGGCCCCACCCTGGCAGATAAGCGTCTGGTTACGTGTCTGTAAAGAGCAATGGGGAAGGCAGAGTCACCTCAGCAGATGGCCCTATCAGTGTTGGGTAAACCAGCGGCCTGTGCAGCCGTGTTTGGCTTAACGGCCTATAAGTAATTCATTGTGTTCACTGAGAAGGAGCATCTGTCCACCTCTCGGCCCCTCACTCACACACACGCACACTCTCACACACACACTCACACACACCACACGCAGTTATGTGTAGATGCATTGATAAACATACTTACACGAGCATTCAGTCACAAATGCAGGTACACACACACACACACACACACACACACACACACACACACACACACACACACACACACAGGGCTTTCAAGCTCATTTGTAGTGGGCAGTGCAGGTGGCTGGAGGAGAGGCCTTTGTTCCATGTGACCTGCTCTGATCAGATAACCACTGCTGATCTTAGTTAATACTCACCAAGAACTCATTTACCTGCTAACGCCAGGGCAGGTCTGAAAACACAAGAGAGAGAGAGAGATGAAAAGAGGGATGATAAAAGAGAGAGAGAAGCCAAGTAGCTGCAGCTCAACAGGAGGTCCAAAACTTACAACAAAAAAAGTCTCACTACTAGAATTAGTTTTAGTGGTATTTATGTTGTCTGCCACATATGCTTTTTGAATTAAATAAAGTCTTGTAAAATAACTCATCTCTTTCTATGATATGTCTTTTCAGTCTGTGAACAATTTCACGAATCAACAGCAAGCGCTAATCTCAGCCAATAATAACACACAGGCAATTTTTTTTTTTGACACAAACATCAACTTGTATCACATTTCTTTATTCAAGCATGGCTGATAACAGCTAATTGCTTTTAACTAACTGTGGCCCAAGACTACCACTTGTGGTTCCGTGTAGGAGATAGAAATAAAAGGTCATAAAAGGTAACAGAGACTTTTAAATTATGCAGTTATATAACAGCTTAATGACAAGAAGGATAACAAAAACTACAGTGGGATCCACTTACTTTTTTAGTGCGTAGTATTTAATTACTGGATGAAATTTGGAGATTTTTTTTCTTATTGCCACCAAATACCAAAAAAAGACCAAAACTAACAATAAATTCATCATACATATATAGTGTTTGTGTATTTAAAGTCTAATTATTCCTGCATGCCATAGTGCTCTATTGTTGTTCAGGCACTATTGAAAAGCACACAACGTGTTCTTCTTCCAGCTCATCAATAAGACAAGATTTATAGAAGCACCCTTCAGTGTCTGCGTAGAGACTGTCAAAAAGCCTTTCAAACATGGGGTTAACTCTGAGAAACAGTTGGAGTGTGCAGTTTTAAAAAATGGTAAAAATAACTGGTTTCACATGGGGCATGAACAGCAGTGTCCTGGTTGAAAGTCCTGTATTTAACATGTGCAGCCACCCCATCCTCCACCACAGACACACTTTGTTTCTCTTTATACCACCTGACTTGTTCTGAGCTTCTAATATTGCATCAGATGTATTTAAATTGAAGTTAGTTGGAAGCTTGTACATTCGTATTTGATGAACCAGGAATGATACTGATCCGAAACACATTAATGAGGCACAGTGTTACACTGGCTGACATGTTGCTTCATTACCGTGAAGACACACAGTATAACTGTAGTTTATTTTGTCTCAAACCCTCACACACTTTATTTGCAGTCATTTTTTTAATGTAGATTTTGTCACCAAGTGCTGTCTAAAGTTGTCCACATCTCTGAATGCAAGGATCTCGTTGACAGTTCTCCCACTTGGCACAAAGTCTACAGGCAGTTTGCCCTTTGAGATAAATATGCTGAGTTTCCATTCAAAATTATATTGATAGTATGAAAATTGAACATCCGTCATGCTGTAGAACTTTTTAGCCACAAGAAACATTTTGGCAACCTGCTGTTTGCCAGTCACAGATCTCAGTATTAAAACACCAAGTTCTGCTATGGAGCACTAAAGCAGCAGGCTAGCTGCTGCCATATGATGCAGGAGACAAGGAGGACAGGTGCAGGATGGGATATTATATACTGTAACGTGCAACAGCATTTGCTTTTCAAAGTTAACAATACAACATGACAGAGTTACATTTACAAATACCATTTTCAAATACTGCCAGCAACTGATGGACATGTTCTTACAGCATGGCTGTTTCCTTCAGCCAGCACTCTGCCAAAGGAATAATAACAGAAAAGTGGCCATCACTCTGCTTTTCAGCTCACACTCTCAAATGGCAGAAATTACAGGCCTGCTTCGGCTCTAGCTGTTGAGACTGGGCTGTAATGTGTACAGCCGCTCAGTCCCCCACCAAGGCCATCCGCCTCTGACTGAAACGGGGAGCGTAAGAGGGTAGCGAGGCAAGTTTAGGTGACCTTTTTTAAGCTCTTCCTTTGAGCTTTGAGGTCTCTTTTCCTTTTGGGAAAATGGCAAAATAATTGTGTTCCTGACTTCTCATCTTGTGCTGCTAACCTGAGTGAGGGAAATGCTTGACACTGTGGAGGGAATTGGCTGTACATGTTCATGTGATTATAAACCACTGTATGAATGATTGAATGAACACTCCCCCTATTTCTGATGTTTGTTTACTGTTCTGAGCTAATTAACTGCTGCACACACATATTAATACACCCATTAACACTACATCCTCTGCTCTTATTACCATTATCATAAAGCTTGGTGGTGGAAAACACCAGAGAAAGTCAAAACAGAACAAATACAGAGCAAAATGAAAAATGCTAAATTGTGTCAAATGGCAGTATTTTTGTTGTTGCAATAATCCACAGAATGAAATGCATACACTTACATACACAAGGCTGTGCAAATGTAAATGCAAAATGCATGCACGAAACAACCCTCCTGTAAACATACTTACAAACAAGTGTACAGGCTGTTGCATTTTCACCATCCTTTTTTTCCCCTCTCATCTAAAATTATGCCTCACTTGAAGAAAATTGAAATTGAAAATGTGGAACATTTAGCAGGAGGGTTCCCATATACCCAATTACACACAAGAACCAGAATACAGCTTCCCGGGGCTGAGGAGTTATTTTCGGCTAAAATAAATAACAGGAGGTTGGAGGAAATGGATGTGATTAATTGAGAACCATCTATTTTTTGTGTGAATATTAATCAAGTTTTGCCAAAAAAATGATGCGTGCACTGTTCACAATTTTAAACCAATCACTATTGGAATTTTTCTCGACTATTAAGGCTTGATTTCTTGACCATGAAAGACAAACAGCACAGCGCGTGCCTGTGTTTGAGTGTTTGTGTATGTGTGTATGTGTGTATGTGTGTGTGTGTGTGTGTGTGTGTGTGTGTGTGTGTGTGTGTGTGTGTGTGTGTGTGTGT
>JAPZDV010000023.1:4234034-4270062 GCA_029814665.1 Acanthurus lineatus | reverse complement strand
AACAGACAGGCCTACATATAGAAGGACATTGTCTGTTGTTTCCCCCTCGGAAAGCAAATTGACCACAGCAAAAAAAAAAAAAAAAAAACTGTATGTTTGAGTGCTGACAAGTAGCTGAGTTAATGTGTCCTCTCTCTCTGGTTCTGTGTTTGTTTCAAGCCACATGTGTACTACTTGGACCCTGTTTAATGCTGCTTGTGTTAATATATTTATAATTTTTTGCAGAAAACCTAAGCCTTAATTGTCCCTCATTAGTAAAATAAGCATTATAAACTATCTGTTTTTGCCAGTAATGTTCAACAGCCAATAAAGATGCAGGACACAGTGGAGTGAGAGTTATTGCTGCAGTCTTCAAAGCAAACACATGTACTATATTACTACATGAACCCAGTGCCTCCTAGTAGCTACAATAACAAACATGTTGTATGTGTCTTATTCTTAAGAACCAGGTAAACCCAGAGCCTTCTCCCTGACCTTGGTTGCTACGGAAACATAACCGCTCTCTGCTTGGTAACCTAGTCGTTTCTAATTGCTGTTGTCTTGGGAACAGCGCAGCCAATGTAATCCAGAAAAGGCCACAATCCTAAGTGTTTCCTGTTGCAGTTCTCATCTTCTCGAAGCGGTCTATATACGTTCACAGACACATTTAATCATGTGGACAACACGCCGCTGGATACTGAAATTCATACAGAAAACATCACCAATGGATTTGCAGTGTAAAGCATTTATATCTTATATTTACATTGAATTTCTTTAGCATGTTGTTCAACTTTCTGAACATAGAATGATTCAACTTGGTTTGCAAACATCACATTCTTTGTTTTCTTTTGTTTATGTTTTGTTAGTTCTTCATCAAGGCTCTATAATTTGAGCTATGTCTTCTTTCCAGGGTTAAAAGGGTGCTTGAAAACACACACACAAAAAAGGTTGTACACAGAAGGATTGTGGAATATTGAGAAAAAATCTAAATTATGATTGGATCATAGATACAGTATACACAGTGTCAGCTGAGACACCCAGTAAGTAATATGTGGTAGGATGCCACCCCCCTTGTTAGCAAAATGACCACAATGCTTCCCCCTTGTTAGCCTGTCATCCCCCTCCTCAATCCAAGCAGCAGAGGGGACTTATTGAACATGTCGGTTTGGTCTGCCAGACTCTTTGATCTTTTAGCCATAGATATAAAACATAAGACAACATATAACATAGGGAAGAATCAGCTGCCATCTTACCTGGGTCCAATTTTAAACTTGTTTTACCTGGAACCTGCTGCACTGATGAAACTGGAAATGTTTCTTCATAATTAGACACATTTTTGGAATAGGGCCCAATGAGCATTTTAACAACCGCGCTGAAAAAGGTCAGCTCCAAAATATCAAAAGAATTACTGACAAGGAGAAACTCATAAGTATGAGGGAGCAAAGTGTGGATTAAACTTCTTAATAGACTAGAATAGAATAGATAGATAATTATCGTTAATAGATTTCTTACAATGGCTTGTATTATTTCCGGGGCCCTGCACTGATTTCCATCTGCACCCATGGGAGTGATCCTGCTTTTCCTGGCAACCTTCAGTGCCTTCCTGCCTTCACCACAGACCCTCAGAGTGGTTCTGCCAGGGTAAGGATACTAGGGGCTGCATTTTAAAATAAAATATATTACAGAGAGCTTTTTAAAAAGGTGCACCTTAATGTGCTTATATTATATAGACAAAAATAAAATAAAAAGTGTAACTTGTGTTTCTGTTTTCCTTATTTTTGTTAACTTCACTCTACATCTTCAGAATCATCCAGTTTCAAATTAAATGATCTTAACATATCTGAACAAACTGAACAACTTTAACCTTTTTGCTTTATTTACCTTTTATAGCTGGCTTCAATTTTCTTGTTTATTAAGAGGGGTGAGCTCTACCTTGTCCTGCCATGACTATATTGTCAGTTTCTGCTTTTGGACTTTGATACTTTGATACTTTTGGATTGATCATGTTTGTCTCTTAGATCATTAATGTTTGTACTGCAGTTCAGATTTGAACGCTTACGTTTGCTCAAAACGTGCATTGCGCTTTGCGTCGTAAAAATGCTTTTGATAATCACCATGGTCTCAGAACATGAGACAGGCAGGTTTTAAACTGCCAGCAGGACGAACAACAAACCCCTTAAGGTCCATCCGCTCTGCATTATAAACTGTTTCCAGTGTCAAATTTTCTCTTTTTAAAGCAAATGTGAGCTGACTTCTCTCTAACTCATTTACTCCGCCAAGTTTTCTCTCATCTTTTGCTTGTGTCTTTTACCTCTGCATGTTTTCTTGCTAACAGACATATGGTGAAGTACACAGATTTTTATTGGCTGAGATTATTTTAAACTCATGCAATAGAGTAGTGTACATATGATTGTATTTTTATAAACCAAACCAGAAGTTAGCATCACTCTAGTTCCTTTGTCAAACAGCCAATGGGATGTTGTGTTTTGGATTATTGCAGAAAATAAGCTCTGCAGTGGTCAAAAGCTTTGAGCATATTTTATACGCAAAATGATCTCCTAAACTAACGCCATTATTTCAGTTTTTGAAGCATAAACGTAATTACCAGAAGTAAAAGGTCAATGTTAGGCTATAAACAAACAACACCACTGTCACATGACCTCAACATCACCATCACAAGCTCCAAGAAGACTAAACACACATTCCAACTTGATAAGTCGACAGGCTGGAAAGTTTGAGTCAAGATTGTTTGAAGTGCAAGTATAAACACAACAAGGCAGCGAAGGCAGACTGGTGAGAAGGGTAGTCACTGTGTTCAGCATGATGATGATGCGTAACGTACCTGACAACCTCTGCAGACTCATTAAGCCACTTAGTGGCAACCACCCTTTTATGAGATATGTGAAAGCCTCAAAAAATATGATCATGCATTTATGAAGGTTTTTATGTCATAAAACAAAATGTAAAAGTCACGTGGTTTGCATCAACGGAAGAACTTGTTTCAGGCATTCAACTTAAAAATCCTTTTTAATAATCCCATTGACTTTGAGATGAGGGAACCAGAAGTACAACAAAGCGCACTTACTTCTGGGTTTTGGGGCTCATTCCTGCTCTATTCATTGAGAGCTGCAAAACCAGTGCACCAGTGCTGTGAAGGCTAGAAAAGCTACACCAGTCAAAATAGAAACACTATGTGTGATAAATCAGCCATAGGATGACTTGTCACGGTCCAGATGTTGACCGAGCTTGATACTTAGAAGTACCACTCTGACATGTAATACACAAATTTCAAAATCTTTCAGCACGTTTAATTTTCTTTGCCTGAAGAAAAAAGAAATTCAACATAACATTCAAGCCTTAATGACTCCTGGTCTTTTTGTTTAAAAATAGCCTCACTGTGAAAAAATATAACAGAGCACTATTGACCACTGTTGTCAACAACATCAAACAACGACAACAAAAAACAAGGAATGCAAAGAAAACAGACCTGAACATCAGCTGCCCAAAGACCCCTTTTCCTGCTTTTTATTGTCTTCAATCTAGAAAAACAAAAAAAAGTACTTTAATGTCAAATGTAGACTGCAGACAGGCCAGAAAATTATCTAAATTATCAAAAAAGCTCTGGTATAAAATGTTTAAATTATTCTACTTATTTAATGTGCCCGATATTCACCTTTGGACAGAGACCACCAACCCCTGCAGATGCCTTCATCACCAGAACAGAAACACTGATCCAGTTCTTCCAAACACACACTCCTCTCCCAGCTGCTCATCAGTCTTGCACTGACATAGAGCAAAAATGTTTCCAAAAGGTTGCCTCTCCAACAGGACTACTTGTTACTGTGATTTCAAAATCACTGCATCACTACCAGGTCACTCCACTCTGATGGATTTAAGAGCTTCATGGAGAGCAGAGCAGTGAGAGGGTCATGTGGTGCAAGCTCACATCTTGAACTGGTGAAAATACACGCAAACAGTGAGAGGAAAACACATAATCATATGGATACAAGTTAATGGCTACGACAAGGATAAAAAAAAAAAAAATTTAAATGGGGTTCATTAACTCCTGACATAAAAAAACAGTCAGATTTACTAGGAATGACTGGAGTGGCAGCCATGTTTCTTTTTACTGTCATCTATCTTTTTACTTCACAGTATTAGTGCCATCTGCTGTGATGAGTAAAATCTTTTGGTGATTATTTACACATTTCACTGAGTCACATGGTGGGATATCTTATTTATGAATAGACACCACAATATAAATAAATAAACCATTTATTTCAATTAAATAGTACACAGTAGATTTATTGGTAGAATTCAAGCTATTGTTGAAGTTCTTTAACTTCTTTTTTTAATAGAAGACAATCAAATTACAGTCAGTGATTTGTTCATTTATTATGAAGCACGTCATGGACATATATTTAAAAATTTTTGCACAGAATTTTATTTTCTTAAGGCTCATTTTTTAACCCTCCATGTTGGTGGTTTTGCCTTTGGGTCCTTTTGTAAACCCTGACTGGTGTTTAATTCTACCTTATTACTTTTATAAAAAAAATATTTCAAGTTTATAAGGTTCATGTCTGTTAGAACACATTTTTAATATTAAAACAAAGCGATTAAAAGAAAAACAAAAATAGACCCTCTTTTATTATTCTGTTAAAGGTCTTTGATGTTAATATCTAAGACAATTAAAAGACTAGTTGTTGAGTTTTATTTAACACTTATTTTTCAGTCCTGACTGCAGCACAAACAAAAAAATGCTTTTTTTAAACATATGTGAACTGTGCCTTCTTTCATATAATAAATACACTTCTACTTCTCCATGTCTCCTCCTTGGATTTAATACAACAAATCAATAAGATTCAGTGAAGAGGAGGATATCTTTGTGATCATCTGTACTCCTCTTTTAGGCATTGATGGACACACATTGGGATCTAGGTATTTCATACAATGTGAATACGCACACACACACACAAACTGGGTCTAACTTCCACCCCCCCCCCCCCCCTTCATATCACTCACCTGTTATTGTTATCGACCACTCTAGTATTGTTCCCCCTTGTAATATATAACACTACAACAGTGTCAACATTTTATATCACATGGATAAGCCCTTTAGCCATCTGTGCAGCTGATTGAGAGCAGTTCTCCACTTGTGGAGCCTCCTGGTGAGAACCATGAAATCACAAGGCCACCACCTAATGAGGAGAGGGAGCAGGCGGCAGCACACCGGAGGAGGGAAGGAGATGGTCTAAATATTGACAGCAAATATTTGATTGAAGAGTAGGGGTGTCCCCTGACTCGTAGGTGTGTGCTCACTCACACACATGCACACACAAAGAATGCATGCACATGGGCACACACACAAACACACACACTGCAAAACCCCAACTAACAGTTTCAGGTGTTATCAGCGTCTACAGCTGTCTTTGACTTGAAAAGAGTCGGGCTGATGCTTCATATACACACCTACACACACGGTGCTCAGGGCCTGCACCATGCTGAGACAAATACACAGCTTGACTGCGGTAGATGATACTCTCTGCGTGTGTGCGTGTGTGTGTGAGAGAGAGAGAGGAGCGTGTGTCTGAGCTGCAGATCATTTCTAACTGACTTCATATCAGACGTAGACACACACGGCTGGGTGCTGGCAAGTGCACACACATAAGCCATAATCACATGCAACCCCTTTTACACACATTTGTACACACACACAGACACACACATAGACACACACCTGACTAGGCACCAGTTGGGGGGTTTCAGGTGGAAGTCCGCAGGGAAGGCTGCGCAGCATGAATGGCCTAAAAATATAGTGTGCTGGGAGATCATTTGTGAATAAACAAACACACTTTAACATCAGCTAATCCTAGAGAAAGAGCAGGATAAGAAAAGAAAAGAGACAACGAGGTGTTGCACAGAAACCAATACCATTGTTGTGATCAGTTAGAGAGACACTGAAACTTGTTACATGTGTGTATTCATGACTGTGAATAACATGGTTACATTCCCAGGTTGCATTTGGAAAACCAACACTTAAGCATTGCTGTATGGCTCTTTTCCTTATTAAAGTAAAGGCAAACTGAGGAGAATCTTAAATCATGCAAAACCAGTTCTGCAATTTCTTCAAGAGGCAAAGAGTCTGGTAGAGCAGTGCAGCAAACCTTTCTCCAGAACTGAAAACCAGCACTGTTTTCTTTTTATACGTTAGCAGCAACAGGTGAGCAGAGCTCTCCACCTGCTGAACAAAAAGTAGAACTGCATCTTCCTTTAGGCCTTTCTTCTTTGAACTACAAATACCATCAACTCTGATGTCCATGAGCAGGAAAATGTATATTTTTAGTATTCCCAGCAAGTCCTGGATTTGATTACAGTAAAAAAAAAAAAAAAAAGTAGTTCTTTTCCATTGTATTTCATTTTAGGCTGCTTTTATTCCACCACATCACTGAGACATTATACTGCTGTCGTAATCCTCCAAATGATGGCCTGTAGTTAAAATGTTCATACATTTGTTAAGACAATACTGCCAAATTAAGTAAATAAATGGTAATATAGTGTATGCTTAAGTGTTATTAATTATTTAAATTGTTAATTATAAAATATTTATATATTTGTCTTTACAATAATTGATTGTATTAAGTTGCTGCTATTGTTAACTGAAAACATTAAGAGTCAGAGTTGCAAAAGACAGGTTCACTTTACAGTGAGTGGTTACATGTAGAGCTGCAGGTGCAGGCTGCAACACTGCAAAACTTCTCCCTGCAACCAGTTCCTCACACCATGTCTTGCTTTCGGCCAAAATTTGAATGGTAATCAAAATAGCCTTTCTGTCCAGAGAATGTAGACATATAAAACTCAAGGTAAATGCAAACGCTCCCCTTGTGAGAGCTGGATTTTGAAGACAGCAGGATGCAGCGCTCACCATGCATACTTGAATGTGATGGCTCAGTTGTTTCTTGACCACTGAGAATATTTAAGTTTTAAGACTACATCACCTAGACACCTAGAATGGTAAAACTTGCACTGATGAGCCCAGAAGGGCATTTCTTAGACTTTCTGTTTGCAACTTGATGTCACTAATATTATATATTATATATTAAATATATATATATATATATATATATATAAAATACGATTTAAGCTTAGAGCTTACTAAATTAGAAAAAAATGAAGCAACAAAAAGTGTCTTCAGTGTCACTTAGTTCATTTTGTTAATGAAATGTTGTTGGTGTTCAGGTATTTACTTTGAATCTTTGAATGAGGGTGTTATCTTGGAGGGTTTTTTTTTTCAATTTTGGGACCAAGATAAAAGCTAATCTTATGCTAGAAGGATATAGTAACTTCAAGAAATTATCAAGGTTAATAAAACCATTGCTCCCAAATGGGAAAACAATTGGCTGACTGTCACTTAAACTTAACACAAAACAGAAAATCCAAAACATTAACTTTATCCCTACTCTATACCCATCTATAAAGTATTTTTTAACATTTATTTATCAAATATTTATGTAATATTTGTGGCATTTTGCAAAGAGAAAACTCTTTCTCTCAAAAGAACAGAAAACTAATCGATAATTTGATGCTTATATTTGCTTATTTAACTTAAAGTGTCTGACTGTAATTGAATTTGAGAGAGAGAGAGAGAGCGAGAGAGAGAGAGAGAGAGCAGATGGGAAGGAGGCGAATGACGTCAGAGGTCAGCTGACAGGTTTGTTTTGCTGGCTCGAGCTCGTCCTGTTAAAAACACAGCTAGAGGAAGGAAGCAACGACATCACAACGTCTCAAGCAGTCCTTTTCTGTTTCTATTTTACCATCGACTACCAGCATCGAGACCACGCAGAGTTTTTTAAAAAGCGTTTGCAGCTTTTATATTTCTTTGAAACAGCCGCTACCTCTCTTTTCGTCTACTGCCAACTGGTTGACTTTGACGCAATATGCCTTCAGAAAAAACCTTCAAACAAAGAAGGACATTCGGTAGGTGTTAAATCGCAGCTTCTTTTAAACATTTTACACACAACACCTCTGTTTCATGTCCTTTATGTAACGAGTATAGGTCGTAGATGTCGACCTAATTATTGTCTTAACTGTACAAGAGTGAATTACATTGTTAGGGCACACAGGCAAGTGACTTCTAAGTTATTATTTACCCGAGTATTTAGCAAGTATTAACGTTAGCCTTTATTTTGTCAAGCTAACGTTTGGTCAGTTAATACTCTAAATGTGGGTAAAGTACACAAGGGGACATCATGTCTATGTAAAACTAATTACGACTCGTCATTGTATGCTGAAAATAGTCTGTGGTCGTGTCAGTGTATCTACAGAAGGTAGGTAGAAGTACAAATAGTTCCCAAATGTAGACATACAGGTTTAAATGAAGAATTAAACAGAGTTCTTTGCTGGAGGCCTGTGTCTGCCTGTGTGTGTTTATTTGCATCAGAGCGCTGGGAGAAAAACAAAGTGGTGTCGAAATGCAGGGCAGAGAGAAAGAGAGCTGCAGGATTGGGGGATGGGACAGTTTCTGGAAGGGAAGAAGAGTTTTAAAGAGGCTGTAGATTCAAATGGTCGCTTAAAGTGTAGAGTTTTACCCCTTGCTTCTTTTTGGGCAAAGGACAGGCCTCAGCTTCGATGCGGATTGCAGTTTCAGTTATGCTTTCTCAACCCACAGAGCTGAAGACGAGGCCTGCACTGCTTTTGCAACTGCAGCTCACTTAGTCATTTATCTACTTGCCTCTGTCTGACTCGTTTTTGAGCAGCCTAGAACAACCTACAGTCTACAGCTCTGTGTAGTTGTGAACTTTATATTTATGTTACTTACAATCAGGTTTGTACGTTACCATTACCAAGTTGTTATATGTGTTAAATATCTTGAAAAGAAGGTAAAAATGCTGCCTTCATCCTTGGAATTATGTTTCTCTGTACGAGTTACAGACTTCCGGTTTAACGTCACGTTATTGGACCACTTTACAGAACCAGAGCACGTGAGGGCCGGGCAGCAAAGAGAAACAGCGTGTCACATGCGTCTGCCTATACTTTGAGTTGTTGTTTAAGTAAAACTTACGACAAGAGTCGGTCTTTATTTTTTTTTTACAACTAACTTACTGAAGCACAGCTATTTGTTGCTGAAGGCTGTCAAAAGGCAGTGTGATGTTTGGGATTGTGTCACTCCAGAAACAAACATTGCTAGTGGTTGTGGGTTTACAGTGTGAAAGTCTTCACTAGCAAGAAGTTATTGTGTGTGTACACAATTATCTGGGCCCATCTTTGAGTAAATACACATCTTCATTATGTTCATTATCAGGCCTGTATGAATCAGTGGGCCTTAACCTAGGTTTTGTTTTGAGTCCGAAATGGTCGCATATCTGTATAATCGGTCATAGCATGACTCAGTAAACCACAAGGAATCTTCCAGTTGTGCCAAGTGACGCTGACTAATTCCCATTTTATGACAGAATAGGAAATACTTAAAAAAAAAAAACCCAACATGCTTTTTGGTCACTCCTTCCCTTTTTGTAACCTTTTTTTGAAATTTGATTTACATCTGATGACTCGAGGTTGTTTGTCACTTGGTCTGGTCATGGGAGACAGTGGATACACACTGACACATAAACAGATCTGGTGCTCACACAGAGCTTCCCTTTTCCTGGTCAGTGTAATCATAAAACAAACGTTAAGTATGAAAACACTCCTCTCATAAAGATAAAATTTTGCCATTTGATTGAATTATACATCCTTACAGTGAGCGCCAACATTTTTAGTGGCCTGTCACATGACTGGATGTCAATGACTCAAAGTTTTAACTGACTCTGACAGCTGACAGGAACCAGTGCACCGCCTTTGATTGTTTGACTTAAGCTTCATACACTTACTATTTATATAAAATATTTCATGTACCTTAAAGCCTAAAAAGGGATGGAGAAGATTGTACACGTGTTCAGCTCTGTTGTTTGATCTCATGTTGTCTATCAAAGTGTAATGTTGATGTTGTCAGTACAAAGTGCAGAAAAGCCTGAGGTGTTATCTGTGACCGTTTATTTTGGCCTGGTTACAAATCACTTAGAAAGAAGGGCCTCTTCTGCCTAAGGTCATCGATGACTCAGTAATCTGTCCAATCAGCAGCTGTGTTACTGACCTGGGGCCTCATTAATAAAACTACGATGATTCATGACAAAAGCTCTGTACAGATGACACACAGAAAATGCTTGAGCACAATGTACTCTGATGTATAACAGTGCACACATACACACACATCCCACACCAGTTTCTCTTTATAAATCACGTTCAGTTGGAAATTAGGTTCACGTGAGCAAGCTTCTTGTCTTCTTGTCTCTTTTAACACCCATAGTTTCCTGTAAATGATCAGTGAAACACACCTGTTCAATTAATATTATATCAATATTACTGACTGCAGATGAGATAGTGATATTGGTGGGGAGGAGCGCAGACATGCGAGACAAACCAGATCACCCAAGGGTATAATTTATATTCCCCCATTATAAAACACAGAAAACAGAATGCATTCAAGTTGTATAAAAAGATCTAATTAATTATACATAATGATATTTTTTCATGTCTTATGTTGACCTTATTGACAATAACAAGTATTTAATAAAACAAATCTAATTAATAAGGATCCATGACTTTACAAAATATTTAAAGAACCCTCATGCAAAAACAATTTTCTCTTCTGATATTTGTCCTACATCATTTCCTTTGTGTGTGTTTTTGTGTATCTGTGTGTACACTACAGGAAGATTTTAAAAATGGCTTTTATTATATTATGCTAATGAACTTTTCATATGCTAATTTTATTTTACAAAATGGTACTTTTTTCAAAGCATTTCTCAAGATTCTTTCTTCCATTGGAGCCAAGGTCTCTTATTTCCCCACTGCATGTGTGTTTGAAAAGGTCATAGCACATGGAAAATCACACAGTCCTTCAACAAATATGCTTTTCATAAATCCCAGAGTTTTTTCTTTTGTGCATACACAATGATTAAAAATGAAGCCTCTGATCTAATGAGTCATTACTGTGTTGAAAAACCCTGGTGTTCAAAGATCCCTCTAAACTGAAACATACACAATCATCAAGGGACACACAAACATGATTTGAAATTCTGCAGCCTATATAAAGAATATATAAGATGCAATCTAAGCATCAAATGTCCATCATGGCAAAGACACATTTTGGCTTCAACTCCTTAAAACTCTGTAAGGAAAGCAAATTATATACACTTGGAAAACACATGCTGAAGTAATTGAAAATGAGTGAATTATAATTTAGGTCTTCTAATCTCTTAATCACTGTGGAAAAATGTGGTTTCACCGTGAGTGGAATTTAGGAAAAGCCCATTAAGATTTCACTTGATCGCCTTAGTCTACTGAACAGTCTTTAAAATAGATCAGTTTCTATTGTTTTTGATATCAAATTTCTAAGAATGAGTTGTTTCTATTTTGAATCCTTTCTTTTTTAGTGGCTCCTCTTTTGTCGTCTGCTCTTTAGTTTTTCTCTGTGTGTGTGCATTTTCTTTGACCTCATTTGTGTTTTATCAGCACTTACTGATTCTCCTGACCTGCTAATCTCTTTCTTTAGTTGTACATTTCCATTAACCTGAGTCTGTTTTTTTTCTGCCCGACAGAACAAAGAGTAGAAGATGTCAGACTGATCCGCGAGCAGCACCCCAACAAGATACCCGTGAGTTTAAATGCACATTTACTTGCAGTGACTGAATGAGCGCCAGTGCTTATGTGGTAAAATCCACTGAGGCAACATCACTCTCAAAACACTTTGAGGGAAACACTAGAGGGGCAGAAATGTATCTGCATGATGTACATAACAGCACACAGGAAGACACGAGCAGAGAACAAGAAAAACGAGCTGCAGTGGAAAGTCTTACCACATATTTCCTGATTGTACTCAGAGCTGTTTGTGAGGTAGTTTTAAATGTTTTTTAGCATCAGACACATTTCTGTGAGTGCTGTCTGGCAGCCTTTTTTTTTTGTCTTGGTGGGCCTTTTTAAACCTCTGTTATTTTGGAGTTTTTTTTTTGTGGTCAGGCTCTTTTTCCCTGGTACAGTGACTGCAGCAGGTCTTTCTTATGAAAACTGGGTGTAACTGCATCTGCAACTGAGTCAGGTGTCCAGCTGCGTCTAGCAACCACCAATAAACAAATGAATACCTTGCGTTAGTTTCACCTACTCGTTTTATCATTTTGAGATAGAGTATCACTGTGGCCCTCCATCTGCTGCCTGTGCGTGCATGTGTGCATGTTTGTGTGTTTCTTATGTACTCTCCTGGGGTTAGAAACTGCCATGTCATGGTAAGTGTTGAGACCAGAGGCAGATGTGCTGTGTCACTGTAATGTGACTCCATCCAGACAGCCTCAGTGGAGCCTGTGGGGGATTTTGGGGGGAGGGGGCTGTATGACAGACTGATTACAGCTATCAGACCAACACTGCCCCTGATTTCCTAGTTAATGGAGGTCAATGCACTTGCTAATGCTTGTTTAAACTTCAGGCTAGATATAAAGTCAAACGTGACTTCTCAATATTCAGTATAACTGTTGTTAACATGCACATTAAAAAGGAAATACAAAAGATTTTATAATGTGTAGTCATGTTAAAGATAAACATTACACTACATTTAATCTGGGTAATAAATCAGTATTATCTGCAAAGTAATGAAAGTGAATTCAATATTGCATATGATGTTGTTTCTATAATTATGCATTTATCTCTGCATCTATCTATCTATCTTTCATTATTAGTTTATATGCTAATCTATTAAGGTTTTAGAACAAAGCTTTGAATGTGTTGTCTTTTGTACTCACTTGAGTTTGACCACAGTATTATTGAAAGTCTGAAAAGTTTAACATACTGTTAGAGAGATAAACTTTGACCTCTTCTCTCACTGGTATAGTGGCTCCATATCAGGGCAGGATGGTGAAACTGCAGGTGTTTATTCCTCCAGAAGCTCTGATTTGCCTCAGACTCGTTTAATAGCTGCTGTAGCCTATGCATTCACACAATGCTTTAAAATTTCAGTGTTAATGTCATGAACTTATCTTTGAAGCTTCAGATTATTCTGTACAAATGTCTAATGTTAGAGTTTTGGCATTTGGTGTTTTTTTTCATGGTCAGTTAACCTATTTAAGGAAATGATAGAGTACCAGAATAGATGCAGATTAGTTTCCTGTACATTCTGTACATCAGTTTATTACCCAATCACTGCAGTGCTAATCTGAAATGTTATCTCTTTAAAGTATACAATGAATGTTTTCTCAAGTGGAAATGCATCTGTATCACAGGGTTAATCAATTAAATTATAAAAGTTACACATTCTCTGACACAATTTTATCTATGTCAAAGAGCTATATTATCCCAGCAGCATAAGTTTTATATTCAATGAAAGGATGCTCTGTGAGAACCAGCCTTGCACTTGTCTGTGTTTAAAGGCTTCTTTAAAATGCATCTGAACTTGATTCAGCATCTTACAGAACAAAAGGATTCTGTGTTCATAGCTCACGCAAATGAGCTTTGGTCCAGTGATCATAGGCTTCATAGATTCAGAAGAAAAATTCATCAAGGTTGAGAACTGTGCTCAATTTTACCGTATCATCTGACTTCACCCCACAACTTACAGCTCACTATCGATCCCTCCGGTCTAAAAACTGTTCGAGTTTTCAGGGTATCATATTCGATAACAGCAGAGGAAAGATGGCCTTTATAGAATTTTACCACTGAGGGTAAAAGAGGAGAAATGATTGATCGGTTCTGTGTGTCCTGCAGGTGATCATTGAGAGATATAAGGGAGAAAAACAGCTTCCCATCCTGGACAAGACCAAGTTCCTGGTGCCAGACCACGTCAACATGAGTGAACTCATCAAGATTATCAGGTAGACCTGACATCCTCCCCTCTGCACTCCTTACTTCTCTCTTTATTTTTTTCATTTCTCTCCTTGTTTCTTGTCATTCCCTTTCCTTTCATTTCCTTTCCTTTCCTTTCCTTTCCTTTCCTTTCCTTTCCTTTCCTTACTTTTTTTTGCCTCTTCTTCCTTTTCCATTCCTTATCTTTTCATCAATCTTCACATATTTACTTTTCCCTACCACCTATTTTCTTCTTCTTCTCTCCTCCCCTTTCTTGTAATCTCTTTCTCCTCTCCATTCTTTTTCCTTCCCCTCCTCACTCTCTCCTCTTTTCCTAACTCTGCTATGTGTTCATCTTTCCACCAGGAGGCGCCTTCAGCTCAACTCCAACCAGGCTTTCTTCCTGCTGGTCAATGGCCACAGCATGGTCTCTGTGTCAGCTGCCATTTCTGAGGTCTATGAGCGGGAGCGGGACCAAGACGGCTTCCTCTACATGGTGTACGCCTCCCAGGAGACCTTTGGCACCGCCACGACCGCCCAGTGAACAGACTTCCCTTCTTCTTCCACCTGGCAGGCCATTGGACAATTGGTAGTTTTTAGCCCCCCCCTCCATGTTTCTTGCCACCCACCTTTAGTCTCGATTGTAAGAGCTAAACACCAACTGCTAAATCTAAACACAATGTATGCTAGTTTCCCATCTCCAATTGGTTCAGGCTGCGATCTTTAATGGCTGCATTGAGCGTGTAGACTGTTTGTGTACCATGAAGCTCTCCGAGTAGCATAAAGCCACAAGGGTTTACCAAAACAGCAGTTTTTTTGTCGAGGAATCCCCAAATCTGACTATGACTCAGGCCAACAGAGTTGTTCGTGTCTCTGCTTCTTTATTGTCCTCTCTGGTGAATCATGTCCACTGTCATGGCAATGGGCAGCCTGTTGACAGCAGTTGTTTTTAGCGTTGTGGTTAAGTGTCTCCTAGGCTGTATTTATGTTAATGTATATATACATTTCAGGTAGTGATATAACGTTAAAGTGGTGAGGCTCCACCACTGGTCTATATATACATTAGCCAATGAACAAAGCCAACCTTAATGCTAAGGTTTTCGGAGACGGGCACTAGAAGAATTTTTGGGGTTCTGGGTTGATGTTTTTAACAAGGACTTGAATTGAAGTTAAAGGGTCTCAATTGAAGGACTTTTTGTCAGAGAAAAATGAAAAGAAAATAAAGCAGAGAAGATTTGTGTTGATGAACGCATCTCTGCTGTGTGTCTCCTCACATTCCCTTAATGGTCCTTAATGATACTTTTAATCCCTCCCTGCCTTGGAGCCTAAAGCATCTTCACTGTAATGACGAGATGTTAGGACACTGCTTTTGCTCTTGAAACAGATGATTGTAGTTTGCAAAAAAAAAAAAAAAATGCCTTGGTGTACAGATAAAAAATGGACTTTACAGCTTTGGATACAAAAAGGGGTTCCAGTGGGAGTGTAACCAAGTTGACTTTGGACACACTACAAGGAGCATGGTCTGATTGCATGTGTAAACAGAGGATGATGGTTTTTCTGTGAATGCAGATGAGGGGAGTGGTTTGCCATTTTTTTTCCTTTTCTTTTTTTTTTTAATTTAATCTTCTTTGTTTGAGTATTTATTCAGATGATCAAGGAATTAAGTTGAAACAGGAGTGTAACTGGCTCGGGCAAGGCTGATGAGCATATCCGACTGTCCGTTTGTCAGCTGCCTTTGACCTGTAGGGCCAAGTTCCCAGAGCTGTCATCATTGTTCACTTTCAGTTCACTAAAAGGCATATGTACACCTGCCCTGTGGGTCTCTGAGGTCTGCACTCTAAAAGAAAAAAAAAAACAAACCTGTCTGTCTGTAAATGGTTCCTCACACTTTCTGTGCTGTCGTGCTTCTCCTCTTCACCACCATCTTCTTAACAGATTGTTTAGCTGCTTTTATATCGCAGTATTTTATCTTTTTTTTGCTCTTTTTATTTAATGTGACTTTTATTCCTTTGTATGCCATGTCTTTACTCTTCACTGTCCACAATTTGTGAAGTACAAAGGTGACTTTTTTCTGACTAGTGAAAGCCAGTGTGTGTTTGTTACAGAGGGGTAGAGCATTTGTTTCAGTGCTGTCTTTTCTGCCTGCTCCTCTGTTTCACACACATATATCCACACACACACAGCAATATCACACAGCCTCCTCTTATGCATTTATGTTGGTATTTTGTAAACAATAAAAGGAGAAAAAAAAATAAATTGTGGGTTTTTTTTTGTTATTTTGGCATATAAATCCTTATCAAAAAGCCACAGCCAATTGCGCTGTCATGAAAGTGAGTCCTTCATGTTGCTTGTAGAAATTAACATAGAACTCTCAGCACAGTTCTCACAGTAAATATGTCAGTAGGTTTCTAGTGATACAAATTGTAGTAAAAGCTACAAAATTACACTATGTGCTGAAGTTTCAGGTGTCCCTGTCAAAAAGCAAGATAGTTTTTCTTCTGTTTAATTTTTTTTTTTAATAATATTTCATTAAAATCCTCTCAAACAGTGTGAAAGTCTCAAACCCACAGCTCAGTCTTACAAACACTCCCAGCTGTTCAATATTGCCTTGGTGGCCAAAACAGGTTACTATGCTTTTGTAATGGTTTTGTATTTCTCCCAAACACAATTATCAACAACTTTATGAAGTGAATCCTTCTATGAAGAGTATTGAAGCCGGTTGCCATCTTCTTTTGAATATTTCATATTTCAGTGATCTGGCTTCCTCAGTTAATAATACTGTTAAACTTATCACATGTTGTCGTGTTACAGACACATCTCTGCTTTGTTTCTAAAAGCATGTGAACACAACAGAAGGTAAAACTGCTTAGCATAGTAGCTGAACATAGAGCAGACAGGGAGGGAAAATGCATAATGTGTTAGTTCAGTCAGAGGTAGAGGTGAACACAGAGAAAGGACAAATGATAATGAGTTGCATAAGTTTTTTTTATTATTAGGGCAAATATCAGGTGAAAAACTGTAAATCGATAGTGTTTTTTCAGTGAGGTGTTGAAGGGAGGTTAACATTTTGTTTTAAATTCTATTAAGCTTCCTTATTTACATTAATTTGTTATCTTGACACATTGGGTTTTACTGTTTGATTTATGAGTCATCTATTGTGCATACCTGTTAGACATAAAGCACACACTGAATTGGGGACATATGGCAGCATCACACTCTGCTGCACACAAATTTAGGGAAGATAAAGATCTGACAGTCCTCCCTTTGTCTGACCTCTTGTACATTTTTTCTGCATTGGTTAAAGAAAACAATGTTGACAGTTTTTTAGCTTTTTAACTGCTACCAAAAACAATATCAGAAATACCAAAAGGCAGACAAAGGTCATTTTTTACAACACGGGAGATGTATTTTTTAGCAATCTGAAACATGTAATCATACATGTGGAAATATGGGTCGGTCCGATGGTCAGCCCTCTAATTTTCTATGGATAAAAATGGTAGTTTTTGTCAGAGACAAAAATAGACCTCCAATCTCAGTGCTGCTCCACTGGCTAAAGTTGACTGCTGTCCTCCGGTCCACTGGTTTAGAATAAAGATTGTGGACTGACATTCAATTAGCATTTTTATTCAGGCTGATAGTGAAAATATCTAATGACCTGATCCAAACATACCCAGAAAAGTAAATGGAGATGTATTCTTTTTTATTATTTAAGCACCCCAGGGTTAATTTGTATTCTTTGCATTTTAGAATAGATTTGCTTATGTTTATATCAATGAACTGAGAGTTGGCTCGTTTGAAAAGACAGACCTTTAGCAATACTGCATACAAGTCTGTTTACAGGTTGCACTCAGTACTTCTGCATTTGTGAAAAAGACTTCTGTGGCCCCTGCGGGAGCTGCACAAGATCTGACTACTTGCCTCTAGTGAGTCAGCATTAGTCAGGGCTGAGAACTTTTAAGTTTGAAAAAAAATAGAGAAGTGAGCTCATCACACAAACGTAGTCCTCTCCTCACATCTGCCTGAGGCTCGAGGTCACATCAGCTGCTTCGAGCATAACACATCAAACCAGCCGTTCAGAGTCCAGTCACATTATGAGCAATTACAGGTTTTAACCAGGAAGAATGTAAGTTTGAAAAAAATGTCATCTTTGGTTGCGGTGCATTAATTCAATCCTTATTATAAAAAACTGTCCATCATTAGTCCAGCAATGTTATGGGAGTGTTACACTTTAAATAAATCAAATTCACCACATATTGAGAGACAGAATAAGAAAATATTTTATTACTCAAATGTGTTTTCCCTCAAAATTCAGAAAAAAAGTTTCAAAACACAAAAAACAATAGAAAATCTGACCTACAACAGACCCGGATAATTATAAATTGTTTAAACATTTGCATACAAACATTTAAACAGCGCATTTTACTAAAGATGAAGCAACATGCATGCTGGAGCATCAGTGAGCCAGCCTCTATAATGACTGTTACTGATTTCAACTCTGGCTTAAAGGAAACTGCGCAACTAAATAGCTTAAAACAAAAAACAACACAAACAAAAATAAACAAAAAGCTATGAAATTTGTGACCAACCACCTTTCTTTGGTATGATCTATAGAGGCAGTTTTCTTGTATTTACTTGCTCAGAGAGAAGCTCCCAGAGACAGCCGCTCTGTTACAGAAAGTTAAATGTCATTGGACAGAACAACTGAGGGCTGGCTGGTTGATTTTAACCCCCACTTTTCTGTAAAAAGGCACTACTCCAGAAACATTTTATGTTACAACACAGAAGCAAATACTCAAAACAACAGACAGAAACTGTAAAACACACTGAATGTTTAGTATTTACTATTTTAAATAAACACCTCATGTCCCTTTGCTGTGCCCTCCAGGGGTACAGATAGAGTTTCATCTGCAGGACCAGCTGTCCTTGTGTCTGTAAAATTCTCCGTCCTGCCCAGCAACCCGCTCGCAGTCAGAGCCTTGAAGCCACTTTGAAACTTTTTCTAACTGGCTCTAACTCTTTCCATTTCGACAGTCCTCAACTGTCCTTGTGTACTGTCTGTACACATTAGTTCTTAAAAAAGTTCAGCTTCATCTCTCTTCAGTGAACACATTTGTAGTTATGAAAGATCATCAAACTGGACTGAAAAAAGGCACTTTTTAAACATCCATCCAGCTCAAAAAGCCACAGAAACACAGACTTGAAGTGAAGAAAAAGACATTCAGCACTTACTGAAAAAAAAATTGTGAATTGTCTAAAACTCTTCAGTGATTGTCTTGCAATAGATGGACAGTATTTTGCCACTGGAGGCCACTTTGCTCTCAGGTTGGGTCAGAGGTAGAGAGGCTGGTATGGTTTTCACCTCAGGCACTAGTGATGGGCTGTCATGGGCAAGAAAGTGGCTTGTGCAACTTCCCTCTGTGATCGCTGGCTGCTGACCTCTCAACACACTTCAATCATGACAACTGTGCTGCGTCTCTTTAAAATACTTAACAAGTTGGCATAAGAGCCCCCAAATGCATCGGTTTTGGTCTCTGCAGGTCTAGACCACCTGATGAGGGATTGGGGGGGCAGGCTCAGCAGATCCTCAAGTATTGCAAAGCGTCCGCCTTGAGCTGATTCCTTGAATCAGGGACACTCAGTTTCTTTAAAAGGTGCACTGTGTAGTTTTCTTGTAAACAAACAAGATTTATAATTGCATTCGGTGTATCACAACTTCAGGTCTATAAAATACACTAAGTGCATTTTCTTCCATGATACAAGCAAAGCCAATTGTTCAAATGTTGAAATCCTGAATTGTTTATATATCCATGTCTATTACTGACCCACTCATAAAAACATTTCTCCTAAGGGCTTCTAGTTCTAAAAAATAAACAACACAGGTTCCTCTTAAATGGACCTCTCTCATAAACCTTTTTCTTCCTATTTGCTCCTCTTCAAAGAGGATGACCAAGATGGCGATACAGCAGAAAAGTATTTTTACATACTTGTAAGAGTTAATCTGTGTCCAAAATTTTTACTACACACTTATCCTATTCAGATTTTTAAAGGTACTTAAGGTTCACAATTGAAAAGACAAAATGAAATAAACTTAAAAACATCAGTATGCATACTAAAAACACTTGATGTCGATGGACACTACTCTCCTCAAAGTTGTGAAAGGTGCTTAAACTTGCCAAGTTTTATTGGCGGCCATATCCTAAAGGTGCATGGTGATTGTCTTTGCTCAGTGCAGGTATTGCATGACTTTCTGTTGGCTTGAGTATGATGACATGATTTACACCAACACTCTTAAGGATGCTTCATTTGGAGTTCAGAGAGCTGGATGTGCACCAAAGCTACCTATTCTGTCAAAGTCATTGGATTGAGTTTTATGTTTAGCACATGTAATAAAAAATTTGACTGAGACTCCAGGAAATGTTTTGTCTTTGGTTTGTGAAGCATCCAGAAGACAATAAATGCTTAGGTACTTAGCTGAGAGGAGGATATTGACACTATCTGTTTGTCCTGCCCCACTAGTAACATGACCAACTGTCTGTTTGTACACATCCGAGGATGAAACAGTTTTCCGGCTGTCACCGAGAGGAAGTGTGACAGAGTTTACAAATCTCCTTTTGACTTGTGTTAATACTAGCGGAGATCAGAGGAGGAATGAAAGCTAATTATATGACAAACACTGTGACAGCCACTCCTCTTTTAACCAAGCTGTGTCTTTTCCATGCTCCTCTCATCTCTGTATGCCGTTGTTAAAGAATTATGAAGGATTCGGGAACACTGTGCTTTCCTATTAGCAGTGTTTGAACAGACCCATGTTGCCTCATTGTACCCAGAAGCACACTGTTGGTTTGCTCGTCCCTTTTAAACTCTGTAGCTGCTGCCTGCTGCCTTCAACAAGAACATGAGGTACAGTTGTGTCAGGAGTACAATCCACTGGTGTTTCTGCTGGTTAGTCCCCTGAGTCTTTACTGTCAGAGTGAGGAGTGTACTTCAGACGAAATGTCCCTGCAAAACACAGTAGAGAAATGCAATTGCTTTATCTAAAATACTCAAATGAAACAAGGACATGCAATAATAGTTCTGACTTTTTCTTGTGTATTTATGGTTAAATATAGGTTGTACCACATTTTCTATTCCCAATAACAAGAGCAAGAGGTGTTTTTATCAATAAGACTCTGGTGTGAAATCAATGTTGTGTCAAAAAAAGAACAATATTTATTCTAATTTTATCATTGCTTGATATATGAATTCAAAAGTATTTAAAATGCAGCCTTAAAACTTTGCATAAATGCACTAGGCAAATAGGAATCTTCAGCAGAGCTGTGCAAATGGAAATAATATGAAAAAATTACAGCATTAAAGTGATCATTTCTGATTTTCAAACTAGCTTTGTATCATTACACTATGGGCAGTATGTCAGTGACAATGTTTAACTTCTCTTGCTTCTCCCTGAATCCAGAGGCTTGCTGGATGATGTTAAACATGTCATTCTGCTGCCTTTTGCTGGCTATAAGGACTGTTTCTAGAACTACAGATTGAACGTCTGCATTTCATTATAAAATGGGTGTGACATAATGTTTGTGTTTGACAACTTGGGAATGAAACCAGACTGGGATATAACCACAACCGAATCAATGCAGTGATGAAACTGTGTTTACACAACTCTCATGGGATAGATCATTATCTTTAACATGCAAATAACATCCAGTCAGTTGTAAGCAGATGTCAGCTGTGCAGACTACATGAATCAAAATAGGTGAGGATAACTGACTATTTTAGTTTTGGATTATAATCTATCAATAAACATCTAAATGCATAAAACTAACATAAGCGAGCATTAAAGAAGAAAAATTTAAAAAAGATCACTCTTGAGGTTCAATTAAAAGATTACTAGTGAATAAATCTAATTAACAATGGAATAAAAAATTAATTGAAAAAGTTTTTAAATTTTAGTTTAGTTTTTCCAACTCTTGCAAATGATTGTGCATATTCTATTTTTCATTAATTCTTCTTTAAGATTGTTAAAATGAAATGTATCTTCTATTACTAGTTGAGTTTTACTGCATCTTTTAAAGCAAATCAAAAACGCTAATTATTTATTTATCAAAATTATCAATTTATAACCATTAAATTAAACAGTCAATAAGTCTTTTAGAGTATGATTACAGTCCATGTGTTCACTCCCTCACTCACCTTGCTGGGCTGAATCCATGGGCGGCTGTTTGCACTCCTCTGCTCTGTGTCCATTGGCACCACAGTTGTAACACGAAAGGCTCCCTGCTGTCCGTTTTTGGCCTCCATTTCCCATAATTCCATGGGGTTGGTAGAAGGCAAACCCCTGCTGCTGATCATGAGACACATGGCTGTGGCGGTAGAGGGGTGGTGGCACCATCATCGGGTAGGAGAATGGCGAGGGTCCACTGCCGGCAGCACTGGACGATGCTATCAGGGGGCTGAGGTGGAGCAGAGGACCCAAGGTGAAGAGGGAGGGGCCAGCAGAGAACGGCTGCAGGTAGCTGGCTGCTGCATATCCAGGTAACGCCCCATAGGCGCCGCAGTTCCCCCGACAACCGCAGGAGCTGCATACACACACAGAGGCTGTGTGACCTGAACTTTGATCCAATGAGGAGGCAGAGGAGGGGGAAGGGGAGGGGCTAGAGGTAGGTGGGTGGTAAGTGTTGCCGGACACTGCAGCCACAGGAACACTGTTTGCAGTTGCAATGGACACAAAGCCACTACCACTACTGGAGCTGCCAGACTGTAAGCCAGACTTTGAGGAGGGGCAGGAGGAGGAGGAGGAGGAGGAGGAGGAAGAGGAGGATGAAGAGGATGAAAGGTGGAAGTGCAGAGGGGGGTGTGAGACGTGGTGGAGGCTGTTGGAGGTGGAGGTCATAGCAGAGCTGGTTTCTACCATGAGACCTAGAGCACCTCCCGCCAAGCCACGACAAACCACCGAGTCCTGATGTGTGGAGGAGCCGTCCATGCTCAGCCCAGGGAACAGGTTCTCAAGCCTCACCCCCATCCCCACACTGAGCCCCGTGCTGAAGCCCGCACCGGCTGCAGGCAGGCCCAAGCCCACAGGCTTAATCCTGTCCTCCGTACACAGTGGGGGAGGCCTGGGCTTACGCGGAGAAGTCAAGATGCGAGCTGGGTTTGAGACCGGGGAGAGCAGGGTCTGGGGGTAACTGGTCTGTGGGTGGTAGGGAGACTGTGGAAGGCCGAAGGAGCAAGAGGGAGGGAGAGTAGGAGCTGGATCAGTCTGGACAGGCAGGACCTGAGCTGTGGGGCGACTGGAGCCTGCGGGGCAGCTGGAGTTCAGGATGAAGACGCAGGAGCGGTCCTTCTCTGGACCTCCACCTGCTGCATCTGGACCTGACACACCTGTGACACAGATACACAGCCGTGTGCTGACAACTCATTTCAATGTGAGCATGATTAATGAAAGGTACAGTAAGACAGCAATCAAATATAGTCATAATAAATATGTTAGGTTTCAATAAAATGTACATAATATCTAGAAAGGTTCTGTAAAAAAGTAAGTAATATTTTATTATCTTATCTTTTTTTAGCCACTGGACAGGACAAATCATGTCCACTAGTGATTAAAAATTTCAAGTAATATGACTTAAGATGGTTTGCTATCATCAAAATCATTCAGTCCTGTTACAATATTGAACACAATAAAGGATACAACCTGTATATACAGGTGGTGGCATGTTGAGGCATACATTTATATGTGTGAAAGAAATTGTAAATAAAAGAGAAAAACAGCTCTTGGCCGAAATTGAAATTATATACACCCAACACAAATTACTACAGTATAATTGATCTCCCAGACTTGAAGAATGTATAAAGTATAACAATAATTTTATAAGACATAAAATTATGTCTTATTGTGTTGCACTTGGAAGTGTCAGAAGCCCCTAGATTTGTATTTATATGAACTGATAAATGAAGGGAGGGTATACACATCTCCTTTTTCCATTTCATCACTTGTAAATGATTAAAGTTATTCTTCAAAAATAGGACCAAAAGGGCACTCAAATGCATGGAAGGAAAAGGAGAGTCATGGTCAGAATAATTTGGTTTTATGGGTACCCTAATTGGTAAATCCAGCCACTGCTGGTAAGACAACTAACTTTATTACATTCACATATTTTTTATGTTTGGATATTGATGTCTTAATCCAATTTGAGCATACTGTATTTTTAGATGAGTTTAATTAGTAGATCCGAAAATGACTTGAACATGCTTTTTTGTTCAGTAGTCATTTGTGTTTAAAATCAGCTGTAAAACATAAAATTGCTGATTGGAGAGAAGAGAATTCACTACATATAATGTCAAGAAAGATGTTCTCAAAGTTAAATAAATTTCAGTCACATAAATTCAGGGTTGTTTAAAATTCAGCATCAAGTTTTCAGAAGTGGTCACATTTTACAAATTGATAATGTAAATTTCTTCTCTTTTAATAGCTATCTTATATTAATATGAATATGAATACAAAGAATTAAGCTTTGAGGCTAGTCAAATGGGGAAATATCACTCTGTTGCCACCTTTAGGCTGCAACATTTAAGACTTTCAATGCTTATCCAGTTTAACTCACGCCTGTGAATGTCTCTAGCTCTGTCTAAGGTGGAGTCACAGCAGAGTGGAGTCCGGGGGGAGCAGGAGGAGCTGGAGTAGCCTGAGGATGAGCTGCTGTCTGTTGAGACAGGATGATGGTGCGACACAGCATCCACTTCCACCCGCAGCTCTCCTAAAATACATTTCAACACAATGTGACGGTTTGACCGTGAGTCACAATCAAATGGATACATGATCAACTCATTTTGAGTCAAGGGCAACCACCTTTTTTAACATCTTAACATTGTTAACTAATATCCAAGAGAAGTGCAACAAGCGGGGGTAACCTGAGAGCAAAAAGCTGTTACCTGCAGTAGAGGTGGCATGTGATGAGGGTCCCATGTGACTAGAAGGTGTTACTCTGGCGATGCCGCTGCAGGACCGCTTTTCCATCTTCATCTCCCTGCTGTGGAAACACACACAGGCAAAAAAAGTTTGATGCATTATGCAACATCGCATTTTCAGCACTAACTAGAAGGATGGCAGGGGGGATTATTTTATTAGCTAGACTTTTGCTGTTTTGATAGGAATATTCATGTCATAGTTAATTTTTTTTCTAACAAAACATGATATCCCAAAACATAGTTCTTTTAAAAAAAAAAGGGATCAGGTTTTGACAGGAGTTAAAATTAAGCTCAGGTCCACTTCTCGCCACCAGGGAGAGACATTGTCCACTCAACGTGTTTGTCAGCATCCCCACTGCTCTTACACAAACATCTGCAAACCTGTCGCATGGAAAACCACTGCAGGAACTTTCCGTTTTCTGTGTCAACGTGTTTAAGCATGCTAATATATACACAATTACACAAACACACATACACACATGTTGCCACCTGCCTAGTGGAAACCTATTTATACTGTGGATGGAAACAACAAGATCAAGAGATACTGAAATCAGGTTCACATATGAGGAACCTGTGCGTGTGTGGGTGTATTTGTGTGTATGTGTACGCTTGCATGACCATGTTTTTGTGTTTCTGCATGCGTTTCTGTAGGTTATCTCCACATTGGTACATCTTATCTCTGCGGCCCACCTACAGCTGGTTAACTATTGACATTGCATGGGCCATTACTGCTGAATATTTACCGTTAAAATCAGCAGCTGATCAGCCTGTCAGTTAATCGTTAATAGGACAAAGCATCTGCTACCTTCACCGTGCACTGCAACAAAAACCTAAACTGTTAAGGGTACCTTGATTATCACTGTTTGTACAGGTAATTTAAAGATAATTTAATGTTGGAACATAAACAACAACATGTGGATCAACTTCCTACATTGAGTCAGTTGTTACATTAACTGAAGCTCTACCCTAGGATGCAACAACATTGATTGCCAGTACGTCAGAGCTGTTTGCACACTGAATTCAGCTCATCAGTGTTTGTAAATTTTTGTATGTAAATCTTTGTTTGTACATAAATCTTAAACACAAGCAGACAGCAAATTCAAGTTGTAGTTTAATGCTAAATGGTCGGATTCTTAAGTGCAGAATCTTTTTGAGCAGTTTCTGTGTGATTTTGTGAACCCTCAGATCAAAATCTCCTTGAATGATTTTCTCCAGATGTTCTGGCAGATGCTGAGCACATGACAGGAAGCACACCACGTCACTCTTGGCTCAAAAGGCAACAGAGGGAGAAATCAGGTTTTAACAGGATGACACTTCACTTCCAGGTTAAATCCCAACATGTTTTGCACTCCATGGAGTCTGAATACAAGAAAAACAAACTGCTGAAACTAAAATAGTGAGCAAAGGAAATCTTTTACTACATGTATGAATCTGTACTAACCTCTGAAACACTGACTTGCTGATTAGTTAATGTGCTTTTTATTGGTTTTGATTTTTAAACCTTCAAAAAAAGTCAAGGGTCCAATAAGCTGAAATCTCTTTACTTATTAGACATGAACACATTTAGGTAGTACTTTTGGTTTCCTTGTTTAATTAATTTTGTTTGACAGTGGCATCAGAACAGTGGGATGATGGACTGATTTTTATTTACAATAAAATTTTTCAGTGATCATATGGAATATTGTTGTATTATGATTGGCTCAGGGACAGTGCCCTAACTTTCAGTTAACTTTTAAATTTTTATGACATCTCAATACTGCTTCTGTGGAAAATAAAAGGACAGACTGGAAAACTTGGTTTGGTTCTGAGGCACAGAGCTAGAGTGGTTCAAATCATCAGGACAGGTACTAATCTGCCTTAACTGGTTATTAAGCAGCTAAGCAGACCAACATGATGTGTGGGGTACCCCAAGGCTCAGTACTTGGTCTTCAATTAAAAAGTTCACATGCTTACGTTGGGCCACATTATAATCTACAGTTATAATTAACTCTTTTTTTGAAAACCAAATAGCATTTTCAAAATCTTGTTTTAATCTGAATCATCAGACACATTATATCTATTGCTTTTATTACAAAGACTGCCTTCAACCACCTTAAAAACGGAAAAAATCTGATGATTACAGGCAGGACTTAAAGGAACTAATTCATGCTTTTATTTCCACCATGAAGCACTAACCAACCAATTCACTGTTAAAACAAAAAGACAAAAAAGACTAAAAAAAGGGAACTAATTTTTTTAACAGCTTACTCTACTGTCTTTTGCAGCTCTAGTTGAGTCTTGAGTTTCTTCTTTGCCCCTTGGGTCAGGTCATACTTGTTCAGGTCTTCTTCTGTCAGTGCTAAAAACTGTAAGTATTACAAAAAACAGGTTAAAAGTAATATAAATGTATTACATGTACATAAGATGATATACTGTTTGTTATATAAGTGTAAAAGGTTAAACGTGACTACCACTTGAAATACTAACTTAGTGAACATAATTTTTGTTTGCCAAAAGATATCCTGAATAAACAAAGTGCATGAAATACTAATTTAGTGAATTAATGTTTTGTTTGCCTTAAGATATCATGAATAAACAAATTGCATGACAGAATCTTGGGTTGACTCACCTCCTCCATGGTGAGCTGTTTGAAAACGGGGTAATACTTGTGGAGCCGAAGTCGTCGAAGCCAGTCCAGGATGCCGTTCTGCTCTGGAGTGTTGGGCTGGGACTGACATGGTGCTTGTGTATGGGACTGGGAACGGGACTGGGAATGAGATTGGGGGTATGAAAGGGACTGGGAATGTGAGTGGGAGGTTGGCTGGGAATGGGACAGGTGCAATGGCTGAGGCTGGGCGCTGGGCTGACTGCTGGTTTGCGAGTGAAGGTGGTGCTGCGAGTGCTGCTGACACTGAGAGTACAAGTGCGACTGACTGTGTTGGGGATGAGACTGGGAAGAGGCATCACCTCCGACAGCCATGGAGAACTGGGTGGGCAAGGCGGGCACAGGGGGAGGGAAGGAAGACAGCTTGGGGGAGGGCTGAGAAGGAGGAATGGAGGCAGGGGGAGGAGGGGGCAGGGAGGAGAGGTGAGGGGAAGGGCGGGTCAAGACAGAGCTGTTGGTGCTGATGACGGGCTGGACGCTGGCCACTCTGTACACCACCCTATGAAAAGACAGATTGTCTGTGGGGGCACAGATGATGATGATGATGAAGAATAGAAGACAAAATAAGAAAATCTATTACCTGTTGGTTCCTTTGTGCTGAACCATACAGCCAAGATCTAAAGAAGAGCAAAAAAGACTTCAATTAACTTCATAACCATCACCAATAACTCTTTTTAACAACCAAAAATAATATCACTCAAGTGACCAAACCAGTAAAAAACCTTAAAATTTTTTGATTAAAAGAAACAGCAAGACACTGACATCTCAAGGTTTGTCATTTACTTTATTTTGCAGTTTTTGCTTAATATTAAAAAATATATAATATGTAATATATAATAAGTTCCAATATATAAAACTCTGCAAAATCTTTCTTGTCTAACCTTAGCCTCAAAACTCTAGTACACAAAATAAATGATTAGATAATTTATAGTGAATTAATAAGAAAATCACACAACGATGTTAAGAACTGTATTTTAAGTACTGCTAATTCAAGTCATTCTTAATTTGTTTAGGTCATTCTTAATTAATGGTCTGTATAACTAAACTAATAACTTAATATGAAAAATAATAAATCTCAACAAACAGTTGGTGTTTAATTAGTTTACAGGAAATAATACTAGAAATTATACTTCTGAGAATTCTGCAGAAGTATTATATTTGGAATGATGCACATAAGGAATGACTTCTGAAAACTTTGATTTCATGTAACAAGCTGTAAATATCAGTGAAGTCCAGAGTCAGATTTTTGTCTTCAGTAAAACATCCATTTATACAAGACAAAATAACTGACTGTGAGTATATTTTACTGCATCCGTTTATTGTTCTGTTTTAATCATACTTCTGAGTTTGCAGTTTTTGACAATGGATGATTCACATTTTGGTTTTACTTTTTTTATATATATATATAATCAAAGTGTCTATTTTCATGCCTGGATGACCTTCTCAACCTGTGCAAGATGTTTAAAGAAGTTTTGTTACTTTGTATTTGTATGGGACAATGTGGCGGTTTTTTTCCCCCATAAAGTACTTTTTAACCTTGTTTTAAAAAAACTGCTACAATAAAGTTTATTATTATTCCAGTCACAGAGTGGCTTACAGCCCTCCCAACATCACGTCACTTTTGTTTCCACCTCACTCTCCATTCTCAACCCCAATGAAGAATTCTACAATACTGCAAACACAGCACTACAGGAATTTTGCAGCTTTAGATCCTGCAACAAAAACAACAACAAGGACAACAACATTTCATTTTAGCACTGCTTTTTATTTTATTTATACATTAGAATAATCACTTCTGGAACTGATTATTTTTAGAGATGATTTAGACTTCTACGTAAATTTTAAGTTAAGGTTCATCTATGAGACAGCTCATTAAGAACTTGAGGACTAAGTCAGGTGTTTTTTTGTTCTTGAATAAAAACAATTTCTGTTGCATGTCTATTCAGATAAACCCATTAACTGGAATTACAAAATGCAATAACCATTTGGTAAATGGTATAATTAATGTGATATTATAGCCTTATATCCACCTTATAAAGAATGAAACATGATATCCTGTGGTGGAGGACATTGTGTGTTTGTAGAGGCAAATTACAGCAGAGTCAGACCCATTCATTTTATCCTTGGGGTCTTTTAAATCAGGCAGTTACACACACTCACATACAAACACAAACACAAACAGAGGTAAAAACACATGCGAAAGGAGAAAAAAACAGATAGAAACTGCACTGATGGCTATAAATACTCGGGATGAAGTCACACTTAAAGAATTAAACACACACACATGCGCACGCGCGCACACACACACACACACACACACACACACACACACACACACACACTCCAGCATGAGGTCACCACACTCTAGGCTTCCCAACACAAACATGCCACGCTGAATTCCCACACCAGACTAAAATAGACCCCGTCCGCTCCCTCAAACACCTCAGAAGCACAAACTGAAAATCCTGCCTGCAGTCTCACCTCTGTCACCTCCTCTCTACCACCAACCGAGACCGACACTCATGGCCTTGTCCTTTCCATTACCTCTTTTCCCACTCTCCTCTTTTTTTTTTTACCTCCAACACTAAAACCCAGACATGAAATCTTTTCTCTGGCACAGTCCCTCCTTGGCACTTTCATTCCCTGCATCTAAGAATAGGAATCTCTCTAAATCCTGCTGTCCCGCATATGCAGTTTTACTATGTAGTATTGTCCACCAGGGGGCCCTATAAAATTTGTCTTCTTTTTTTTTGTTTTTGTTCCAAAACGTGTTTCTTTAAATGACATTAAAAACAAATTAAATCTGTAAATAGATTAAATAAACCTGTCTACATGTTGATGTCAGTCTATATGTTTATCTGTATAAAATATCACCCCCACCTTTTCACCTTGATCTACAACCATTGCATGCACCACATCAAGTGACTTGGTCATTCAAGTTACCATCAGAAATGACAGTTGTTATTAATGTGAAGAGTTTTTAAAGTGGATGTGAGAAGAACAAGAGGAAAAAGGAGGACGTCTAGTTTAGGAAAAGTTAGCGTGACTGTTTGAGGAGCGCAGTGGGACAGAAACATGGACTTGTTCATCACAAACTGAAAACAGTCAGGCAAAGAAGTTGAACCAAGTCTTGTGCAGAGCACAACACTCAGAATCCCAGACAGTGAGTAACATCACAAAACATCAGAGAGGAACATAAATAATCACTGTTGCCCTTCAATATGGCGATGTGTGTGCAGTGTGTGGTATGTAGAAACTGCGCAGTTCTCTGTTTCAATATGTGTGTTTGTGGCTGCAGCTGCTGTTGAGTTTATACTGCTTAAACATCTCTGTGTTGTCTGTCCTGGTGATGTTTTTCCGGCTGTTAGAGTGGCATTTCTTCATTTAGTGATGTACCCTCAGAGGTATTTAGGGTATTTTTGATTATTGTTGGTCTTCTGTTTTAATGACTGTGTTTTAGTTTTTTTGGGCTAATTGTAGCAAGGCTATACAGAGAGATACTGGTAAAAAATGATTAATGATAAACAACTGTAATCACAGACTACAAAATGTGCCTTTGCAAATATAAATTTTGGCTAGGAGAAACTGTAAGGGCTCTGTGGCATAATGTTGTTACACTGGCATGTTTGATTGACATTTAAGTCATTAAAGCCTTCTTTCTTAATATATCAGTGGCATCATATCACCAGATACTCACAACACAACAATTTCAGGGATGTAACATTAAATCACAATAAATTTTAAACATATACTTTTATAATTTTTTTACAACTACTGTTTTCTACATTTTACTGTGTTTACTACATTTTATTGTAAGCAGTCTTGTGCTGCTTAGAGTTAACTGTTTCAGGAAGCTTCACCTATTAATACAAACACAGTTTTAATTGAATGATATCAGTTATGTACAATATGAGTGCATGTATGGCAAGATTTAGTGAGTGTGATTAGTTTATGGAGTGGCACTCCAGCATTAAAGTGTGCAAGTTTAAGGGGGGGCATCACAGTAAACCCACAACAACAAATTATACTACACCACCACTGCAAACATAAATAGCCAGATAAAAGGATCAGCATCTCCAGGTAGAGGGAGCTTTTATCATGCATCAATTGCTCAGTGTCAATCTGCTCCTTGACTGAGGATTATATGAAGTTCTTCAGTAAAAACAGTTAGATTTTTCATTTTGGACTGTCATTTAGTTCTGTGGCTATGTTCACTGAGATTAGCTCCCTCCAAACAGTTTCTGTTTACCATTTATAATTGTGCTACACATTAGCTCCTATTTCCCAGCAGTTTTCAAAAGAGAGAAACAAATTCAATTAAAATTGAAATTTAAAATCACACATAATTGTCAATAAAACAAATAAAAACTTACTGGAGCTGGAGGTGAACGGGCAGGTCGGGGCTACAGGAGCTGTAGGAAGGGAGGAGGGTAATGGAGGGAGGGAGGAAGGACAGTTGGGTGAGAGAGGCCTGGTGGAGGTGAAGAACAGCCGGACACTGTGGTGCTGGAGGACATGGCAGGGCAGCCCTGTTAGACACCTGGTGCAGGCAGAGAGACAGGGCAGCAGGGAGGGAGACAGGGAGTCAGGCAGATGCAGGGAGGCCAAATAAAGCCAAGTCATTTTGGGACTACTTAAAGCACTTTACAACGCAGGACAACAATCACTCATTTACACACTGATGGCAGACAACTTCTCTGCTCTCTTGTCTGAGGTGCCAACTTGCTCATCAGGATCTTGCACTAACAATTGGATACCGACAGAGCAGCAGTTTAGGGGTCAGTATCTTGCCAAAGAACACTTAGACATGCTGGGGAGTCATGGATTAAACCACTGACCTTCTGACTGACTATTATCTTGATACATTTTGTACAATCATCAACATTGTAGGCAAGACATAAAATTTGTTACCTCACAAAACCTGAGAAGTTTTTTGATCATTAGTGTAACTACAAAGCAATGATTTAATGAGAGGTTTCCTGTGCTGTTTTTTTAGAAATGTACTTGCATAATTTCACAATGATACCATAGACGTTCCTGCCAGGTTTGGCACTATTTCGCTGTTTGATGAGAGCAGAAACAAAGCAAAAACATTGTGCACCAATAACACAGTGAGAAGGAAGACTCTTCTGAACGAGAACAAGTAAACAATGCTGGTTATGTAAATTATTTCAGCCATCTGTTACGCAGCTGTCTTATATGCAGCAGTATGAAGCTATTACTGTAAAACAGTTCTGTATAATCCATCAATGATCTGAACTTTACTTGATCTGTTGCAAATAGCCAAACTCTCTGTGCCATTTGAATTACTTTATTTTACTCAGCTGGAGCATAACACACCAGAAACATATTTAAAAGGCAAAAATAACGAAAGACAGGGTTATTGGACTAACCTGGGGTCAAGCTCTATGGACTGTGGGAGGAATTTCTCCATTCTTTCATCTGGAAATGCTTGTGAGAGCTTAGAGAGATAAGTTCAGCAATTACGACATGAACACACACTAATTTCAGCACATTGTGTCAACCGACTCTTACGCCGATGATATCAAAACATTCATCCCAATCAAACCCGACTGTTCCAACAGTCAAATACAAAGTGTGTTAACTGTGATTAAATTACAAACAGAGGGAATGTGGTGCATTCACTCATTCATTCATTTATAATGACTGATGAATTAAATAAGTGTAGTCTGAGAGAACCATTATTGATGAAAGTGTATTTCAGTGGTGGTCCTGACCTGGGAGAGCAGCTCTGTCACCTCCAGCTGAGTTCTGACAACAGATGATACGGAACCATCTGACCAGCTGACCTGGAAGGAGGTGGACAAAAGGAGGAATAGGAGGAAAAGGAGGAGAAGATGGAGGTAGTAGAAAGTAGAAAACCAGGTGCAAGAATGGGATAAAACATGAGGAGATGAACATAGAAAATTGTGTGAGTGAGCACACATCAAAGGTATGTGTTTTTCTTTGTTTTCACTGGACCCACCTCGAACACATATTCATTGGTGTCTTCAGATTTGTGTGTCACTCCTCTCAGCACCACCCTCTCAATCACCACTGAAAGGAGCACAGATTGTTTCACAGATGAATAACCACACTTCATATGCTGGAGACAGTTCTTCTAACACATCATTCATTTTTTGTTTAAACGACCAGCAGGAATTTAAACTTGGCTGACTCTTACGAGTAATAAAACATACGAGGACATCAGAAGTCCCAAGTGGAGGAACTAAATCATGTCACTGGTTGTAACTTCAGGGACTCTGATGTGAACTGGCCAGTTGACTGCACCGTTTATGCTTTGTCTCAACTCGATTCTCACAGGACAAAATGGCTGTGGAGTGATCATATGGTTGGTGGGACTATTGACCATCTTCAGGGACTACATGTTGAATTTTTCCTATCTGCAGATATTTGCTGAAAAATGGAGGACTGCATTATTACAGAATGAGTTCTGCATGGCAAAAAACAACCTCTTTACTACAACTTTCATATATTTTTAATCTTATTACCTATCCTACTCCTTTTAATCATCATGGTGTCCCTTTTGTTGATTACAGTCCGGTTTAAGAAGAGGAAGAACATTGTTTTTGTGGTTTTTATTTGCTAGTAAGTCGGTAAGCTAAATTATTTACTTTAATTATAAAAGCAACAGTACTATCTTCCAGTTATTCTCTCCAATCTTCCCTAACGTTAGAAATCATTTTATATAATTACAAAGACAATCAGTTTTCTCTCCCATGCCTTAAATGTAAAACCACCATTTTAAATGTGTAGAAAAACTTTATGTCATATATTTTGGTGAATTGTGCACTTACATGATTTCAAAAATGTTTAAAAATATTCAAACTAAAAGTAATCTCTAATTTTATTTAAGCCAACAGTGCATATAATTTCAACGCCTATCACTAATTTTAGCAAACACAACTTTCCATAATGTTTATAAAACTTTTACACATTAACTCATCTGTGAACATTTCTGCCTGAGTCAGATTTTTATTAGATTGTTATCAATGCTGTTTAACAATGAATGAAATAAAAAAATTCCATCATTTTACAGTACTTCACAATTACATCATACTATGTCTTTTGTTTTGATTGTTTTGACTAAAAGACACAGTGATATAAATTAAATTTGGGCAATTTAATGCTATTTATTCATTCCTATTGTCCTGAAAAATTAATTTACTTTAGCTACACCTCTAGCTTCCTTTTCACCAACCAACACGCTAATAAACCAAACTAACCTGTGAAAAGTGAGAGCTTCTTGTCTCGCTGTTGCATTCAGATTAGTCACATTATTAAATCAAATACTAATCAGTTACCCTCAGTGTTTTGAACCATTTCATACAAATCAGCACTCAGTGATGTGCTGACCTCTGACTCGATACACAGCAGTAACCTTACTGAACATTTTGTCCATTAGATTAGGGTGAAATCTTGGCAAAAACTCTACAATGCATAAACAGTATGCACTCTAATTTTCCATCCGGTCAGATACTCTGTCCTTACTGCGCTGCCAAAACCCTCCCCACAGCTGCTGCTGCACAACTCATTCAGAGTGGTGCTCCCCACAGGGGATTCAACCTGCCCAACTTCTGCTATCTATCTGGTCCAACCTATAATCTGCTGACAAGTTGCCGGTAGCTATTTTTATCAAAACTAAAACTAGAGTGCTGGTGTCCAAAAATATTAACTTCTGACAATCATCCACCCAGTAATTGTGGTATCAAATCCTCTCTTTACTGGTTTTGTAGTTCTGAAATGGCATTTCCTCTCCTGACAGGGCATGTTACACAACACTCACCATCACTCTTACTCATCCAGTGTAAATGTAAAACACATTATTTGTATAATATGCTTGTACAATATTTGTACAAAAGTTGATGTAGAATGATAATTGCAACTTTTTTTTAGGTAAAACTTTCTGTTAAAATTCATACCGGCCCTTACTTTAGGCACATAATTTTTGTTAACAATAAATTGATACATACAAGTCTGTCTTTACAAGTGAGGACTGTGTGAGTTCACGTGTGCACATATCTTGGATTATTTGCACATCTGTCTACTTGTATGTCTGCATGCATGCCTCAGGTGTAGAAGCAGGTTAGGACTGCTCCAATGTCATTAGATTCATGCCATTAGCTACGAGGTAAGTTGAAGTGTGGGTAACATTATACAGATGGGTGTATGCGTGCGGAAGACCTCCAGGTATCGATTCAGATAAGACTCATAAACTCTCTATTTGAAACTAAGGCATGAGGCATGCAGGAACAAGCAGCATGGGAGAGAAACACATGAGCGAAGGAGGCGACGATTAAAGAGGAGGGTGAAGGAGTAAAGAGAGAGGAATTGCTCTCACAACACACACACATCCCTCACCACCTTGCTGTGTGCCTGGGCAGCAGCTGTGGAAGGCTCTAAATGCCGCCCGTCATTCACACTAATCCAGGACACCACACACACAAACACAATCAGACAAACACAAACACAATCACATACATACACACACACACACGCACACACACACACACACACACACACACACACACACACACACACACACACACACACACACAC
>JAPZDV010000023.1:4214588-4230186 GCA_029814665.1 Acanthurus lineatus | reverse complement strand
ACACACACACACACCCACACACACACACACACACACACACACACACACACACACACACACACACACACACACACACAAAGACTTGTACTCTCATACTTTTTAAGGTTTATGTGCATGATATACTGATGACATTATCAAAAAAAGAGTTTCAGTCACCTCCTAAAGAGATAATTCTGTATATTGGTAAAAATCCCTTAAGTTGCCTCTATCTTTATTACTTTACAACTGCAGTTTAAGTGTGCGCTAAAAAAACACATTGTGAAACCAGCACAAAAGGTGTGGCTCATTCTGCCTGCCCTGAGGTAGCAAATACTGGAGACACACACGGGGAAAATGGTAGGGCATGGCATATAAACTTAATTATGTTTGCATGTAAGAATGCTTCTCTGCATTCGTGTTTTATGTGCTCCTGCATGCTAACTACAACTGTGTGTGTTTCATGCTGGTGCTATGCAGTGTGACCATGAGGTAGTGACATAGTTGAGTATTGTGTTACAGACAGAGGCAGGAGGCCAAGACAATAACACACTGGTCTGGAGAGGCCTGCCCCACCTTACACCCCATACTGTACACCAGCTGGATGATTGACTGTAACTGAATGATAATGGAGGATCCCAGGTGACTGAATTTTGTAATGAAAACCAGTGATTCAGTAAGTGTTAATGTGACCAAGAATTGAGAAAAAGACCCTGCTGTTAACCTTACAGCTCTTAGTTAAATAGTCTTTTTGTTAAGGAAGGCTTCTGAGTAAAATAACCAGAAAGTATTCAAGTAGCTGCCATAATAAGAGCTAATTGAATTGGTTAGATATTAAGAGAAGTTGACTTAATACTCCTGTTCTTTCCTCCTTTGGGTTCAGTGGACCAAAGGAAAGAAAAGGAGATAATGATGTTCCTCAACTCCTTACTGTACTATTATTTAAAGCAAAGAATTTAACCTCTAATGTTGCATTAGTGCGTTAGTTAGTGCTGTAAGATGTCATTTTTTTTGACCATTTGGCAGAAGTCATAATGTGTGGTCAGCGTATGCTAAGTTAAGATTATTGCTCTTTTTCAATTTGTCTTATTGTGATAGACATTTGGCCCTGGATCTAACTCACCTTAATGAAATACAGTGGTTTGTTTTGTCATGAACTGCACCTCAGTTTTTCTTTCTGACAAATCAAAATGTCTGCTGTGTCTAAGGATTTTTGCTCTATTTAGGGGGAATTTCACAGACCAGTATTGTGATACATTAGCATTACATATTTGTCAAAAATATACAATTATATCTAATGCTCAGTTCATTGAATATTTTTGTAATAACATTGAACTAAATGGCTATGTGAATTATGGTTCCTTCATAGTTGACTTAAATACACATTTATTGAACCAAATCCATCACTTACATTAACTTGGGCTTCTTTCCCGTAGCAACAGGCAGCTTCTTATGCAAACAAGCTTTAATCAACCATCTACATGCTAACTATACAGCAACAAATAGCATAGAGACAAAAACCTATACTGCTGGACTGTGTATGATCAGTGATAATGTATATGAAGTAAATTCAAAAAACATTAAATGCTCATCAACAATTTTCTTTAGTGAGTCTCAGCAACATATGTTCTTAAACTCTACCAAAGCAGAACATTAAGTGACATTGTAAGGCTATGTTTTAGTCATAAAATGTTAGTAAATTAGTTTCAAGAACAGAACTTTCTGCTTATGATTTAAAATGTTTGACCTGAAAGAGAAGATATTCTTATATAACTATTCTAATTATTCATTACCTCCCCCTGCTCTTTCATTTGATTCATTTATGCATTGTCTCTTCTTCAATGACTCACTCTGTATTAAGTGTTTCGTCAGACTAATTGTTATTTAGGGTGCTTTAACTGCTCTTCCCTGCCCACCTCTTGGTGTATGGAGAGCACAGACGCAAACACAACCAGAGCTACATGGGATACATTCAGCCTCTATGACTGAGTCAAACTCATAACTCATAGTCAACAAAACCAAAGTGGGGAAAGCATCAGAGACAGAGGAGGGCTGTTCCTGCAAAAAAATCATTACAATCCATAGTAATGTTGTTAGTTTGTATCTTGTGGATGTATATATGCTAACCTCGTGCTAACATGTTTGTTTTGAGAACTTATATAACAAAGAATAAGGAAAGAAAGCTTATAGCTGGGATAGTGTTTATGTGGCCCCTAATGCAAACAACAACCAAACAAAATTTTCCACTGGTATCTGGTCATGCACAGTGGTTTGGTTTTATTTTGTGTTTCATCAGAGTTTAAGACATACAACTATGAAATTTATTCGTCCTTCCCTTTGAATAGATGTTGGAATGACAGATTTAATTAAATATATTTTAAAAATGGTTAAACTTTTCCTAGTGACGATGGACTTGTATTTTGGCCTGAACCCTTGAAATGCTCATACCTACCTTTTACCATACTGCAACTCAACACACAAATGTGCATACACACAGACACACAAACATTCATTTACACGAACAGACTTTTACGCCTTAGGCAGCATTCTTTAAGCTTAGTTTTAGTGTTCAGATTCGCAAGCATGTCACATCTTGTTCAGCTGAGCTCAGCTGAGTTTACAGTGTGACACACACACACTTCAGATGGATGGGTGGGGGTAAAGCCATACATACAAAAAGTAATTCAGACAGGATACTCTTGGATTAAGAAATGCACGGCACCATACAGAATATTTCCATTATAAAGGCCCACATGCACTGTAACAAGTAAAGGATTATAAGAATCTTCATCTAGAAGTGAAACAATGTATGAACATAAAAAATAAGAACATCTGCAGTGACTCATCCAATAGCTCACCTTTTCCTGCTTTCCCCTGGTGGCTCTTGGTTGGGGCTGCTGCATCCTGGCCTTGTCCGGCAGGTAGAGAAGGAGTCAGATGAGGAGGTGGTAGTGGAGGAGGTGGAGGAGGAGGTGGAGGAGGTGGAGGAGGTGGAGGTGGGAGGTCTGGGTGAGAAGGGGTGAGCTCCTGGCTGACCCCATGGTCTCTTCTTCCAACGGTGACCCCGGAGCCTGGCCCTGAGACTGTGCCAGCCTCTCTCGTCTGGCTCTGGAGCACAAGGGTGAGAGATCATTTAGGAAATAGGAGAGGTTAAAACCACAGAGCAGAGGTTAAGGATAACTTGACACAATGAAGGGCAGCTTTCACTCTTCAGCCACAAGTGCAGCTTGTAAGAAAACTGAAGCATCTCTGGTGCCAGGAAAACTGACCTCAGGGTAGTATGTCAGTGCTTACAGATGGTTTAACTGCAAATACAGTAATATGCTCCCATGCCAGCACATGAAATCAGTTCTCCCTCCTCTCATCCAGTTGCCCTCATAGTTCCACTTTGGCACAAAACACACACAAGACAACATTCACCAACCATCAAAATGAATGCAGCACTTAAGCTCTCTGCTGTCACTGCTTGCACTAACTCAAACACTAAGCAACCCTCTTTCCACGGCTGGCACAGTGCTAAAACAAAGTGAGGAGAAAGATCTGGCAGCACAGAGCAAACCAATATTTAACCAGGCAGGTCCACTGAGAGGGTGCTCGTATTTATAGCACTGCCATCGAGGAGCAGTTGTAGGGAGAAAGAGCTGACATCCAAGTACACATTTAAACCTGGAACCGCCTTTTTGCTGTTGGACGGATTGCAGCTTCGATTTAAATTGAGATTAATGTTCTTTTTGCTCAGAACTCCTCAGAAGCTGATCCCAGATCTGTCACTTCCATCCTCTAACCTCCTATATCCTCTTCAATCGGTGGTTTTAAAGTTTCTATGAGTTCACAATAGGTTCAGGAGTTCATTTATTCAAAAGATTTGGCAGCTGTCATCCTGCTTCATTAAGGCCATTATGGGGAAATCAATTTCTTACCACTGACAGCAGGTCATGCAGCACTCTAATGCTTCTTATGTTTATATTTATATCCTCTGGCGTCATGAAGTGCTCTGGTTGCAAGCTTTATTATTGTTATTAGACTGCAAACCAACCACATGATGAAAAACAGCTGGAGACAGCACATGACAAAGCATCTTGCACAGTAATATAATGAAGATAATAGATTAACTACATGTCACGCACTTTGCAGTAGTCTTAAGTAACTACTGATAATCTAGAGAGTAGGATAAAACGCAAACACAAACACAAACACAAACACAAACACAAACACAGCTTGGCTGTTTTTCATTGTCTGATTGATCAGGGAAATTCCAGATCTCATATGCTGAAGCACTTAGCATTTCCCAAATTACTTACATAAATGCACATGGCTTATACATAATGATCATAAGAGCGCCTCCTGAACATCAGCAGAAAATCTTATTTGTAGCTTAGCAGTTGAATCATGCTGAAATAATTCATCAAAAATCCTTTGGGTGGTCCTTTTTGATTTTTACAACAAACAAACCACCAGAATCCACTTGTATTTGGACTGAGACCCTCTCTGGTCTGCTCGTTAAGCCACAACAGGGTTAGACTGACAGTCTTTACACTGTTGAAAGGAAACAAATTAAACAGGCAAACACACTGGGGTCTGCAGGTTTGGTGTATGAGCACCACAAGATTACTCAGATCATTTCTCAAGCACAAGAGGCATGGGATCTAGAACTTCTTGGAAATGGCCTTTTCTACTTAGTTCTGAGGAATACAAGATGACAAACATGAAAGACTTTAAATAACCAAAGTCTGTTAAAGCTTCACTGGAATTATCCTGTGGTCAAACTCTATTATCTATATCTGTCCAGTGAAGTGCAAAACACCTTGTACAACAAAGTACAGACACACAATGTCAGCTACATATGATTTTGTTTTTTGAGATAGATTTTTTCTCACAGATATATGTCCATTAATCAATATTAATAATTAATCAAATGATATATATATAATGTGTAAAGGTCACCTGACTGACCAGGAAAGGAAAATTCTAACCTAGCACTTTCTCTTCAGCTTATTGTTTTAGGTCACTCTCCCTGCTCTTATAATTTTCACTGCCTTTTTTTCTAGTAACAGATTTCTGCTGCAGTTAAAAATTACACAGCAGAAAGCTGTTTTGGTTATTTTATCACCTTATCTTTTTTGAATCTTTGTCGAAAATCTATTCAATAAAGAGACTTAATAGATTTTCAATATATAATATAGAGATGAATGGCAAATATTTGCCGTTTATCTCCATGAAGAGAAAAAGACAAACCAGCTATGGCAGCTTCACACTATACACTGCCTGTAACAGTGCAACAAGCTAGTAAACACAATGAGGTATTTAGAGACACGTATTCCTTCAGGAGTTGGTGGAGACCAAAAACTGAAGTTAATTGGAGTTTAAAAAGAGTGCATGTTGGACTTAGATTTATCAGGTGGCCAGAAACACATTCGTAATACATGTCTACTTGATTTAACTTTTGTAGATTTTGTTTACAGCCCCTGCTCCTTTAAGTGGCTTAAAAGCATGTAAAAGCAGGTTTAAAGGAAAGGGGGAAAACAGAAGTTTGTATTATTTCTATGGAGTGGATCCAAGCTGACAGTGATTGAGTGGATGGGCACATCCTGGATAGGTTTCCAGTTCATAACAGAGTTGACAAAGAAACAAGCAACCATCTGCACTGATACCTACAGAGGAATAAGAGTTGACAATTAACCTAAGTCTAACCTGCATGTTTATGAAGTGGGTTGAAGGTTGAAGCACCTGGAGGGGAACCCTGCAGACATGAGGAGATCATCCAAACTCTATAAAGAAAGGCTGGGTTCGAACCCAGAACCTTCTTGCTGAGGTGACACTGGGTACCACTGCACCATGTTGCCCTGATCCAGCTTTGTGTTTATAAATTACGTATTAACACTTTTTACTCAAAGCAAACATTAACATGGCAATCCAGGAGCACAGCTATCACTGTTTGAAACACAGCACAGCTTGTGTATCCTCAGAGCCCACAAGATAACGACATATTACACAAACTCAAACTAAGTCATCCTAAACAATCTGTCATGTTAATAAATTGTTTAAAAATAAAAAATATAATGATTAAGTATTAGCTCTCTGATGCAAACACAATGCAAAATATTTTAAATGGACTTGTGTGAGCCACATGTACAGTTTCAGTCCACCATTGGAATTCCAACAATGCCATTCTTCCAGAGTACACTGTGTCTTTTAAATAAGTTTTTATGTTAATAAGGTGACAGTTTACTTAATCATTTACTGTATCTCACATCAGAGCTGACAATATGCTCTGTTTAATGTACTGACCATGGACTGAATGGCCCAGAGAGCATTTTCAGGTATTGTACTTACTGTAATATACTGCTCTTTTTTAAACCACAGGGCAAATACACTGTATTTCTTCGTACCCTTATTTAAACAAAAAGTGGCACATTCAATTTTGGAGTGCTGTATGTAACAGAGTTCAAGAGGAAAAACCCTATAAATGCTTATTTATATAACTAAAAATAAAAAGATTACATTAGAGGTAAAAGTATGTGGCTCTCCATTTTTCAGAGAGAAGAGCCCACATGTGCTCCTGCCCTCATTCATACACATGCACAGCATGAGACAGTAGATCTGAAAACAATTAGGTGTGCTACTGCCACATCCGCATGTTACTTGTCCAACTTGCCAACTCTGTACTCTGTCTGCACATTGTTAGTGAAGGGAAAAAGACTCTGACCCCGTTACACTGTAGGTGCATGAAGTAAAAATGGCACCCATGAGAACAATATGAATAAGTGGAAAGGATTACGAGGACAAAGCTGAAAAACAAGAGTGTTTAAATGAAAGCAGGGTAAGTTCCAGATATTTTGAGAGCACATGAATCTCCCTGAACTCTGCTAGTAACAACTGTGCAGTAAAACAACTGAAAAACTATAAAACACAGGCTGTGAGTTGACGGCAACTCCTCCTCCCTCAGCCAGCTCAACCCTGCTGTTAATTTTGACACTGGAATTGTTTTTTATAGCTACATAAAGCGCTCTTATAATGGGTTGATTATACAGGTTTGCACAGGCTGAACAAAAATGCCCTGTGTATTGTGTCTGTTGTTTATACCACTGTTCCTCTGTGGCTAGATCCTGCTCAAGAAAATCCAATCCAACTATTTTTCCTCTGGAGTGACCTGGCATCCAGCTGCTTCGTGTTAAAATTTGCTCATGCAAGTTGACTTTAAATGCTGGAGGATGAACACACTGCAGTGGCTGGTGAAGAGCTAGAAACTGTCAATGTGCAGTGTTGGAAAGTCAAGTAAAATAATAAATATATAAATAATTATTAAGGTGTTGTGCTATTTTCTACATTTAATCCACAACAGTTCAGATTATTCCACTATATTTATCTTACGGCAGTAACTGCTGTTTATTTAACATTAAGATCACATAAACAAAACATTATGAGCTTTAAAAATATTGTGTAATTACCTAGTTATAAATAGAGAAGTTCAAATTAGTTCCAGTTTAAGTTCCAGCTTTGAAATATCAGTAGAATAGTGAAGAAATCCGTCTTTAATAGAAGATATGAGGCATACTTCCTCCTACAAGTAAAAAACATCCCTCCTCAATTAGGTGCATGTAGCTGTTGAGCTGTTTAATGTTTTCTAAAGTCAGCAAACTTGATAGCTTAATAACACTTGACACTAATAAGTCAGTTATACTGACTCTGAGACTCCTCTCTGCTTGGTCTGTGGTCAAACTATGTTTCTAACAAATATTTCATTTTTCATCACAAAAGTTAATCAAGAATCAAACGTCTGATCCACTGGTAAGCTTGCTGCGCACCACCTCATCTGTGATGTTGGTGAGGCCCGATTGGGTTGCTGGCTTTGATCTCCACATCCCGGAGAGAGTGGTAGTCCTTGCGAGCCAAGTCCTCCAGGCAGGAGCCAAGGAAGCAGAGCTTGATGGGCACACAAAGGTCCAGAAGGCCGCATAGGAACTCGGCTCTCAGGGCTGAGGTGAGGGAGGAGAACCAGCAGTACACTTCCTCCCTCTGGACACAGTAAGGACATCCCCTGATAATGTTTTTAAACCAAATGACCCTGGAGAATTGTGGGATATAATTGGAAATCCATTGTGCCATTATCCTATAATTGCCTCTTGTGACCAAACAACAAAGTCTTGCTTTGATGCATCATGAATAATCACTCAAACCTTTAAAATAATTTTTTTCATGTAGGACTTATGCATGACATTGATGAATTTATGGCCACTTGGGGGCAGCAGAACAAGTAAACACATTGTTGTTACAAAAACACTGAGAAACATTGGCCATCATCTGAAGGCGTGTTTCTGAAAACCCCAAAATATCAATTTATCTTTCTTCTTTTGGTCTTGGTTATGACCTACACCTCAGAGATTATCTAGCTCTTTAGCTCAGAATTGCTAGCTAGTCACTAACTTTCTCTACTGTTGGTACTTGGCAGGCTGCGAAGGGTGTGTGTTTATCTAAACACAAAAAAATTGTAGGATTATTCATTAGTTTATACTTATTTGATTCATTGTGAACATAAAAACTTGACTGCAGCTTTAAATAAAAGTAACTATTTCCAAATAAAGTTACCACTAGTCAACATTTTTCTGTTGCATTCCCTCTAACTTTCTAGCACTGAGGCTACTGTTAACCCTACTACAGCACAGATATACACTGTGACAGTCTTGAGTAAAAGCTATTACTTCGAATCTCCATCCACAGTAGGTGACAATAGGCCGAGCTTAAACGTTCTCTCCTGCACATAATGTATGGGCCTGTTCTGGTTTACAGTGAAACCCTGTCATTCTCTTTAGAGCACTGGGGGAAGGAAAGAGAGCCAGAGAGGGAGAGAGAGTGAGAGCATTTATAACTTCCTGGGGATTCACTGGAGACACACACACATGCATGCTCACAGACACACACACACACCACAGAGGGTTGATTTCAGCATAGAGAAATGTGCTGACCTGCACTAAGCAGGAGCCAAGGGCAACAAAACACTAAATACAAACGCTCCTCTCTGAGCTGGGTACTTTCCCTTCACTGCTCACACGTCTAAATAGTGCGTGTGCCTGTCTGCTTCTGTGGGAGCATAGTGTGTTTACGTCCCTGTGAAAGACAGATACAAAATACTCAATATCTTGCTTCCTTATCTTTCTTTCACGTCTCTCTCTCTTTAACAGACTATGAGTTTCTTTCTCCTCCAAATTCTTCCAAGTCCTGATTCATGTATGAATAATCCCTTTTCCACTCTGCAGGATGATCCCACATTACTGTTGCAGAGGGTAACAGACCCACTTGGTTCAGTTCATATTACTGGGAAATCCCCTCCTCTCCCTCCACCTATGATCTCCACCTTTTATTACAACACATCTAGGCAGAGAGATAAATTTTGTTGTAAACAACTACAGACTTTTTCTTCCTGTCCTCTTAGATCATCAGTGTTTGGGCATTTATGGTTGACCACTCATCCGGTTCTTAGGACATGGTATTTGTTTTACCAAAAGAGTCCTGTTCTCCACATTTCATAAAATTTATCGTACACTAGGGATCACCAGAAAGAGGGCTTGTTTCAAACTCTACAACCAGCTCCACTTTCTTCAGACTTGTCATTAGACTGGTTATAGATGTTAAGAAAACAAGAAATTGACTCCAATAGATGGAATCATGAACATTAAGATATGTAAAATCACATTTTCTTTGACACCTTCCATTCACCTGTTTGTGCACCTGTACATACACAAACACTGCATAAAGCTTATGATGGGTCATTTACTGAATAAAGTCTGTGACTTTAGTGTGACATAACAAACAAAAGCAAATTGAGCAGTGACCTCCTTACCCTGCCTCAGTTACACATTTAGCATAGATTTAGTGTCAAAATTAAATCCATTCAGGGTACTTATCCTAATTTTCCTGATGAAAAAGTAACATTTTGTTACCTTGCATTTTTTTGTTGTTTGTCCAACTGATATGATGCAACACCTGTTAAAGCTAGGCCAAGATACTTAAGTAACAGACAAGGCTGAACTTCAAGGACAGGAAAACACTTTACTGTCAGAGCACTGCTTACACTGATTACTATGACGTTAAAAAGAAAATGCAAAAAATGTGCTGATCCCAATGGGCATATTTCCTCTTCTCACCTTTTGTTAGCCAACAACTAACAAAAGTTACTACACTTGGAAGGGTAGAAAAAAGATCAATTCACATTAAAATCTGGAATCTTATTTCCCCTGATTCAAATCCATTCAGGAAAATCAAAAAGGAATTTTTCTACTGGGTTAATAACATGAATGGTGAGGGAACTAAAAAGGAGCACCATGACAGTCTATTGCCTTTTAGCCAATTAATCCCAGCATCATTATATTACTAACATATGATAAAAGTACCAGAACCACAGACGACCCATCAGTGTTTTAATAGAAAAATATTTGTTTTGTGTCTTTAAGAGTTTAAACTAAATCTGTCGTTACATGTACATAAAAACTAGCACAGTCCACTAAGCTCTAGCTGTGTTGCTCCCTACCTTGTGCCAGCAGGTGCAGTGAGTGTGGCAGGGTTGGCAGGCAGACAGAGGCAGGTAGGAGGCACTGGCATCAGATGGGGAGCAGGCAGCCGAGGCCAGAGGCAGGGACACGGTCTGATGGTGATAGTGGGGATTTGGCTGAGTGTAACAGACGGCAGCTCGATCCCCTCCAAGGCCTTCTGCTTGAGCCTCTTCTCCTCCTCCTCCTCCTCCTCCTCCTCCTCCACCACCACTCACCTGCAACAACCAACATGTTCCATAAGATGCCAAAATCAAACACAGCTAGAGTTAGATATGATGGCTGTGTCATCTGTCCGTCTTGTTGACAAGTGACAGGGGCATGATTGCCTCTAAGTATGATGTTGTAGCCTGTGCTGTATCGTTATAAAAAAGATCAAACATTATTGAAAAGCTGGAAAATATTTCTTAAGATTGCTCTGGAGGAAGACCCCTTTTGTCAACATCTGTTTATTTGAAATGCTTTCCATAAATACACATGGAAAGGACACAACTAATGTAGTTTTTTCTACAGGATTTTTGAAACATGCCATATTAAACAAATGTTATATAATGTGTAACATTTTCACATTAAAATGTGTCAACATGACTATATCATTGTTATATATTGTGTTGAGCTCTATATTTACACTGTGTCAAATATTTCCAACAATCTTCAAATTCAGAGAAACCTGAAATTTTATTAATGGCAATGCTGCATTTCCTTTTGTCTAATCAAAGTAGACAAATGTGGCTAAATATAGCGAGAATAAAACTTAGCCACATGACCTCATCTGTAACCATTTCTTCATTTTGTACATCTGTGTACTTTTGTATGTTTTTGCGCTGTTCAGTGGGATCCAGCGTCTCCAGGATGAACGGAAAATTAAGGCCTTATGTTAGTTATGAGTTATTGCTCAAATTTTTTGCCAAAATGTAGTAGATCTAACCTAATTATTTTAATTGTCTCTGAGCAAATATTTTTTAACAATAAACTGAAAACATCAACTGGAGAGCCATGAAATTATACAAGCAGTTGTGACGGATAGATGCCAAAAAAAAAAAACATTTATCACAGACCAACCAAGATTCAACGCTAAATAAAAAATGAAAAGACATAATTCTTTCAGATTAGTCAACAAATAAGAATATCTTTTAGATCCGACCTCAGCTGTGGTCGATGTAAACTCCAGCTCACTGTCAGCTTTCGCCCACAAGCATGTAATTTACTTTGTTCACCACTGAATCACACACTACTGAGCCAGCATGTCATTGACTCTGTCTCACCTGTAATTTTGGTATACGGGTAACATGTCAATGTGCTGTACTCATCCGTGTCATATTTCCTCTGTCAGGTCTCGGGAAAGCCTGGAATTACTGTGTATGTCACCTGCTGTAATAACTTTTCCTTTCCTCTGAGCAGGTGAAAAGCTCACCTGTAGCTGCAGGCCTGCTGGATGGGCGGATGCTGTGTTAACTTACAGCAGCCCTGCATTGGTTAACAGTGCCCAGTGCTCTGAATTTAAAGGACTCTTTTATCCTGAAGGAGGTGCCTCATTCAGGATACACAGAGAGATGTGGATTCATAGCAGAGCAACAGCCTGAAGCATATTCACCATGCAGTCATCTAACCTGCTTTACCTGCCCTTTCATTTAAGTCTTTATTCAGACAGTGAATTACCACATGCCCTTGGTCAGCCTATGAGGAGAACTTACACTATTTTTTGTTATTATGTTCAGACCATTTACATTTGTAGGACTATACAGGACCACTTTTGAGCTACTTTCACTGTCTCCCACAGAACCCACATTAAAAGCATTTCATTTTTTTCTCTTTTTCAGTCTCAGTACATGCACTTTCATTTCAGACAATCAAGACAAGGTTAAAATCTGGCATGTGCTTAGTTGCATCTAGAGATAAAACATAGCAGGATAAAACCTTAACACATTTCCTCATTAGTGGATGAGGAAATGCAGCCCATGCTACTTCACATTGCTACTTCACACTGTTATTAACTATGTCTCTAGTTTTTACTGTTTCAATTGAGAGACGCTGAGTAGTTGGATTTACACATAATGCCTTTAAGTGGCCTTTGGGTAAAATATGGTCTGTTTGTTAGAATTTTTTACATGCTGAAAATGGCAACAACAGAAAATAAGAAAAGAGGTACGAAAGGAACAGAGGGTACTCAGGCACATACTGTACCTCAGGAGTTTATAAGAAATAAACTCCCTGAATACGATTTTCCATAGGTTTCTTGTTCTTGCCATCTACACAGAATTTTGCCAGTGAATAAGTTTTGTACTCTAAGCAAACACTACTAGAACAGTAACAGTGTGACAACCTGACAGAGGAGTCCGTTTAGATTGTCTCTTACAAACCAGGAAATATTGATTATATTTTTGCTATAAAAAGCACATGCATGCTTGTTTGTTTTGTTTTTGTTAATAAGAGGATTTCTGGATGACAATTTACTTGGTTGTGAACCCACATTGTGTCTTCAGCTCCACATGCAAAGATGCCCACTTGTTTAATATTAATGACACGTTTATGTTATCATACATATATTTGCATATTACTTATTATCTTGTCTCATCATTTCAGACCTATGATGTTTGTAAGAGTCAAAACTCTAGGTGGGAGAAGTATGCCTGAAGGGCTTTCTGCCAGAAGGACGGTTGGTGTAATATAAAGAGCGAAGAAGGAGTGAGTGAGGAGGTTGTGGTGGATGAATGGGTCAAAAAAAGGTTTTTCAATCAGGAGACTGGGTTTTGTGACCCAAGCAAAACAAAAACTCAACTTTAAGTTACTATTTGTAGGCCTTGTTGGGCTACTCTTCTCCTTTTTTTTAGATGTATAAAGCTGCTGAATGTTTACTCTGTACTTTAACTTTAGAAATACAGCTGAATAGGCCTATGCAACTCACACACACATATGTGTGTGTGTGTGTGAGTCTGTCTGTATGTGTGTGTGTGTATATATATATATATATATATATATACATATGTATAAAGATCTGGGAAAGACAATACTGGTGCCATATAACGAGATAACGAAATCAAGTACGTCCAATATCAAATACTATATCAAAAAATCTATATAATCCAGTGTTATTGCACAGCCCTAGTGTTTGAAGTTTTTCTATGGTCTGAGACTTCAGATAGACTTTCATTCTGGGAGTATTGATTAACGGACCGTCTTGGAGGTTCACACATAGTCTAGTGTGTGCTGGGTTGTCTTCTAATTTTCTGAAGAAATCTCCTTTTTTTTCAAGTATTTTTCTGCACTTTATTCACACTGATAACATTATTTTATTTACGAATTCAATTAAATAGAGGTTAAATTATTTAAAATTATATTTCTGCCATCTGACAGCAGCTCCTGCTCCTTACTTGTGGTAAAGTCTGTAAAGCTCAGGTGTTAACTTTCAGTGACTCTCCCACTTGAGCATCCCTCTCACCTGCAGGATGTCCTGAATCTGACCGAGCTGCTGCCTCAGCACCTGCTTCTGGTGGAAGCTGAAGGCTGGGTGGTGAGATGCCATGGTAAACAGCAAAAGAAACTGCTCCTCAGTCCTCCCGTCGTTCAACGCTAGGCCGTAGTTATTAATCACCGTGTCTATGTGGGTCAGCGTCCGGTATAGGACCCCTGCCGCCTCCCTGTTGTCCGAGCCCAGCAGGGCGAGGGACACCAACAGCTTGCTGCGCACCACCTCGTCCGTGATGTTGGTGAGGCCCGATAGGTCGGCAGGGTTGTTGGCTTTGATCTCCGCATCCCGGAGAGAGTGGTAGTCCTTGCGAGCCAAGTCCTCCAGGCAGGAGCCAAGGAAGCGGAGCTCGATGGGCACGCAGAGGTCCAGAAGGCCGCATAGGAACTCGGCTCTCAGGGCTGAGGTGAGGGAGGAGAACCAGCGGTACACTTCCTCCCTCTGGACACAGCTTTGGCTTTCAACCATCCTCACGCATCCACTTAAACTGAACTTGAGGTGTTGTTATTTTTTCTGCACAGTTACTGGAATTAAAACGTTAGACAACAGAGAGTAAACTTAACAACAAAGGGAGAGCGTGTTTATGTGTACGTGCATAATTGCGCAGGCGCGCGTGAGCAGTCCTACTCTCTCGTGGCCCCAGTCAGCTTCAACTTAAGTCAGTGACCGACGCTGTCTCTCACTTCACAGGGAGTTTGCAGCCACGGCAGTGAAATGAAACAAAGTAATTTCCTTTGTTGTCGGAGTCACAGCAGACCCTTAAGAACCATAAACTCAACAAGTCGCCTTTAATGAAGCCAAAGTGTTCTGGTTTGTGTTGTGTAGCCTGCAGCACCAACCGGGAGTCTCTCCGCCGTGTCCCTCCCCGCCGGTCGGACCGCTGCCCCCTTGACGGCACAGTAACAACTCTTGCAGAATGGCAGAGTGGATCAAACCCTCCGACTCATTCAAGGAGACGCTCGACTAGACTTTCTGTTCGGAGCCACCCTCTCCTGTCCCGCACGACGCAACAAATCCGTCATGTAGAGTTACTCCTGCCTCTTCATGGTTCCCCACATTTCAGGCGAGGAACCGTCAGCTAAAACTCAGTGACAAAGTCCCAACCGCTAGCAAGACTGTGCTGGAGTTGAAGTTTAAAAACAAAACCAGTGTGACCTGAGACTACTGCTGCCACTGGAAATGACATTATAACATATCCTTGACATTACCTCATCATACGCAGCTGTGAGGAAAAACTCATACTAGAAGTTTTGTTCGGCGTCCACGAGTGAATTCCGTGTCAAGTATAGTTGTATGCCCTCGGCATTCCGCAGTGAGCCCTGACATCCAGAAAAAATAATCTGTGTATACCATTATCCCAACTCTGGAAGCAAGACCAGCCCACCATACCCGAAAGTCTTATTTGATTGGCTACGAGCCCCGTATGTATTCAAGTCCTCGCCCGTAATTGGTTCACTGGGATATACTCTATCCTCCTATTTTACATTTTATTTTCTCCGTTTAGTAAAACGGATGTTATTTTGTCTATTAACTGTAGTACTTTCCCAGTAAAAAAGTTTAGATGTAGACCCCCTAAACTTGTTGAGCTCTTATATTTACTATCGTTTCTTTT
>JAPZDV010000023.1:4189212-4213308 GCA_029814665.1 Acanthurus lineatus | reverse complement strand
GAAAGAGAGAAAGAAAGAAAGAAAGAAAGAAAGAAAGAAAGAAAGAAAAAGAAAGAAAGAAAGAAAGAAAGCAAGGAGACTCAAACTATAGAGAGAGCTTGGCATGCTGTAGCATGCTGCGGACTAACAGGGTGGCACAGGGCATCGTCACCAGGCTGATGGCATACAGCAGAACTTCAGTCTGGGACCCAAAGGAAATGGAAATATACTGTTCTGCCTCTCAGGATGCAGGCACATTAGACTGTACTCTTGTTATAATGTGGGAAACACAAGAAATGAGCCTACAGCCGAGTTTGAGTTCCAATCCATAGTTCGAGAAACGCTGTCGGACAGGATAACCACAGCAAGACTCCCTGGAAGTTGTTACCGATGGCAACAGGCTCAGCCATATCATCCCATCCCATCCCATTACATGGAAAGAAGAGGATGCACACAAGTTCAGACACTCTGATGGGCATTCATGTGCACACGAAAACAGACACAGAGGCTGGTAAGCCAGATGGTTTTAAGTCTCTCTCTCTCTCTCCCCCTCACATGCACACACACACGCACACACACACACACACACAGTGTCTTTCCTGGATGATAAAAAGACAAAATGTGTTTATATTTGTAACTATATTTAGTGTCTGTGTATGTCTTTCAGGATCTTAAGTCAGTGGAGAAGCCAGTGAACAGAGGCAGCAAATCCTGACCTTGTTCCAGACCACTGCTGTCTTCTACACTAAAACAGACTTGCATCATTTCATCAAAATCCTTTCAGTTTTGTCAGGCTGCTTTGAGTATCTATTAGCTCCATAGAGAAGCTTTGACTACTTACTTGACCCACATAAGATCAATAACAGTGCATAAAATATATACCATTTTATAACGATGAGTATATCATGATATCAGTGAGGTGAGTTGCCTGCGTACAGCATAAAGGATGCCTAAAAGACAATACCCACCCCCACGACAGCCTGTTTACCCTCCTGCCCTGCTGCTGACTGGCAAGAGATACATTAGTATCTGCTTATGTACCATTTTTTCTTAAGATGTGAGACTTCTTAACTTGTCTTCTGCACTCAAAAATATATATGTAAAGGGTTACTTTGAATTAACTTATTAAACCATTTATTAATTTTTATGTTTCACTAGTGTCTTTGTTGTAGAATAATGATAAATTAATTTTGTATCTTGTAAAAGACTTATGGACCCTAGGTGTCTTTCCAGACACTGCTCCTATCAAAACTTAACATGTGGCATGTGCTTCTGAAGCTTCTTGTACTTTCAGATTAAAAGCACAACTCAGATATATTAGTACATATGCATGCATTATTGTACTTTTATTTATTTGCGCTACAAAAGCAAGGCAGATGGCAACATTTTTTTTTCAGACATCTTGCAAGTATAGTACAGAAGATGTAGTTGTCTTCAGGTTAAGTTTTGAGAGAAGCAGTGGAAGACACTAATTTATTTGTCAATATGATCTTCTCTTTAAAGCTATATTATGGCAATACACATACATGCTCTGCTACAAAGGATGCTGTATTGCCTCTAAAGATCTCTGCCAGTGGTACAGTGGGCACAGGACTTTGCCAAGGACGGTTTGTCTTGAACTACCACCAACTCAGAGGAAGCACCATCCTCTGACTGGTGTGTGTGGAGGTGGGAGAGAGTAGGAGGGAGAGATGGAGAGAGCATAGCTGACAGCTGATGCTAGTTGGCCAAATGCGGTTGAGCAGTGGCAGTGTCCTCATGAGATGCTCTGCTAAAGTTCATGAACAGCGTGAAAGGCCACTGAGCTACTTGGAGACCACACACAGAAATGTGCTCACATACACACAAATTGCTGGAAAATGACACTGCCACTTGATACAGATGCAGACACACTGACAAAATCCCATTTACACTCGTGCTCAAAGCAAAATTACTGTATACACAACATGCACTCGTTTGTTTACGCACACATACACAGACAAGTAATCACTGCGAGCATGAGATGAAGAGTAGCCCATAGGGAGACAAACATCAGAGTTGGTCTGAATGAATGGGATCAGGTAAAAACAATGAGAGAGACTGTATGTCAGTTTGTGTGTATGTGTGTGTGATCAGATAGCCATCAGCCATGTATCCAAGCAGCAACCCACACTCACCAGCTCCAGAGTCTTACACATACACACACACATACACACCCACCCTCACACACACACACAAACACACACACACAAGCAAACACACGCACACACCTTTAACCATCAGTAACAACACCTGGGCAGGCAGAGGAACCAAAAGGCAAGAGTTATATAAAGAGGGGTGGAGGGTTACAAAATAAAGAATATATCCATCAACATATTGTACATGAGAGAAAATGTTAATAAATAAATTATAAGTTACAAATCTGTTGAAAACTATGATTTGAAGATGAAAAAGTCTGTCTGGTCAGTCCTGTCTGCAGACAGTGGAAGCAGACATCTTGCTGTAACGCCAGCTGCAACCCTCATGGCCTGGGGATCAGACCGGTTCAGCCCATTTGAGTCTATACATGTGAACTGTAGAAGCTCACAATAAGTCCAATTTCTGGACTTAATCATCTCACTGTGGTCCAGTAATCTGGACTGCTTTACCCCCCCTTTCATCCACTTCTTCGGGCTATGCACCTCCATGAAGACTGGACCAAGCTTAGCTGAGGTCAGCCCGGGTTGGCCACCTGTAGCCCAGTTGGTGGCAGCGCCGTTCTTGGTCCCAGTCTTCCCTCAGCGGCTTGCAGTCCTCTTGCCAGGAACACGAAGGAGCAGCAGATTTTGTCATAATACTCATATGAATTTATAGTTGTTGTAGCATAGATAGGCTGACTCTGAAAGCGGTGCTGTCCTTAAATAAAAAAGTGGATAAACAAAATAGCCACTCCAATGTTGAGCAGAATCACCATGACAACAAGGATAGAGCTGTAGGTCTGTGTGGGAGAGAGAGAGAAAAGGAGAGAAAAGAGAAGAGTGTCAATAAGGACCCACACACACATCTGCTAATACATACAAATGTGCACATAGTCCTTCTCATTCTGTTGCCTTTTAAAGAGAACTGATGCACAACAGCCTAGACATGTTTTATAACCACAGTGCAATAAGTCAATGTATGCAGTATAAGAAGAAAAATTGAAAGACAGTGAAGTGGTAAACAAACCTTGAAACCAACCAGAGGTTAAGTGTAGGTGGTAAGATTCTTTGCTTTAGCACAACTAAAAGAACAAAACCACTATTTTTACATAAATGTAAATGATCCTCTGATTTATCAATGAAATCCCATGAAGTTATTGATGATTATAAGGCCTTTTATTGTTGTTGATATAATTCCATAATTTTAGCATCAGGTGCATTGAACCTTACATAACTGCATGCACATGTCAATCATCCCACTGCTGTCAGGTGAATTCTGGTAACTGTCACTTCAAATTGAGGAGGCGCTTTAACTGGATTAGAATATCCTACAGCCGTGGGGTTTAAAAACCTTCACAAAAAATGACAAATGAACTCATACACATGGATGTCAAGTTAAATACAATGCTGTGACAGCTTAAAGATGCAAGGTTTTCACCTGACACCAGCAAAATCTCTTGTGTTGAAAAAAAATGTTGATATTGGCTTTAATGCTAGTGTGTGATGGACAGGTGTGTTGGTTTATGTCCCATCCACTTACCCCGACCTGCTTTACCCACTATACCTGCACTGGAAGAGCCTGTGTCCACTAAGTTGGACTAGCTAAATGTAATTTACTAGAAATTTCTTCAAAAAACTGCCGCTGGGTCATCAGAGAAGAGTTTGGTATAAGTTCAAGCCAGAGTAATACAGAGAGTAATGTTTCCTAAATTTAAAAAAAAAATTGACTAAATAACTTTGAGTCACAAGATAATTCTGTTCAAGAGGGTATAAAAAATCCCTATGAGGCAATAAACATGAAGCATATACATATACAAATCACAGCAATGTGTCTTTAGGAACTCTGCAGACCAAAGGAACAGAATTACACACTGTCAGCAATGGATACAAAAAAATGCTAGTTAGATAAATAGGAAAAAAATATGCAACAGCTGTACTATTACTGCTACTACTTCTACTGGTTCCCCAGGCAGTTTCATGAAATGTTATTATTAAATAGATTCAATTTCCACGGTACCACTCATTCTTATTATCTGGTTTGCATTGATGGTTTATGGCCAAAGATTCAAAACCAAAATTATGACTGAAATTCTGACTTTATAATGTGATACCTGTGCAATAGTAAAGCAGCAATATGCATCTTCGGTAAATAATACACTCTTGTGTTAATACCACACAGAGGCCCACCTTCACTGACAGAGTGAGGTCAAAGGGCAAGCTCCGCTGCATAGCAGCAGCCTGGAGCTGCTGGGGAGTCAGTGTCTTGCTCGATGACACTTCAGCAGATGCTCAGTGACAACCAGGGTCATGTGGGTGAAGGCCAGTTTTTTAACCACCCGTCCTCTCCAGGTAAAAAAGTGAGAGGGAGTCTCGTATATCAGACACTTATCAGACACTATGTGTAGATTATCATCGATGCAGCATTTTTTTTTCACTCCACACAGGCTCCCTAACTAAGAGACTCCCCTGCTTAAAAATTATGTTTTAACTAACAGTGTATTTTGGTTTTCCTTAAGGCTTTACAAAAAGAGGAGGTGCAGAAGACCTATGGTTTTAATTATATCTACATCTAAAATTATTGTAACAATAGCTGCAGTGGGAGAGGGAAAATGGGACTCAGAGTAACACTACACTCTGGTAACAGCATTCATGCAACATTGTTGTAAATGAATCTGTCCAGAGTGGCTGCTAACAAGGTTTCTGCTGATCAATCCGGTGATAGGCTTATCACAGATCTGTGTCATAGATGATTAGCAGACCAGGAGGCTGAAACCCTTTAATACTCAGCCTTTTCCACCTTTGTTTAGTAATCATCATAACATTTATTCTGGGATTTTTACACTGGAGTTTCTGCTTATTATCAGTTGGTTAATTTCTGATCAATAAGATTATTTTTCAAACTAATTACTTCAATTCTGCCAATGATGCATAATCATTCAGAATTAGTATTTTCAATTAGTAAACCAAACCGAGACCATCAGCTCTTAGCAGGCGAGTCTGCCTCTTACATGAGACAATCGGATATGATGGAAAACACATCTGTTTTCTGATATTTACTGTAGAAGATAATGCAACTCTAATATTTGTACACAAAGCACACAAAGACAGCCAGTAGCCTTGCAACATAACAAAATAGCTACAACTGGCTGTTGTTTCATGTTAGCAAATAAATCTTCTAATCTATCTTTTAGCAAGAAAGTGAATAAAGGATGTTTGCAAATGCTAATGCAAAAACTCTAATTTAAAAGAGTTTCAGTCCAGGACTCAAATGAGTAAATTAAGTTTTGCCCTGGGTAACAAACTTCCTCAAACAATTTCCTGTGAAATCATACAAAAAGGCTTTGCTGTGCTCTCGCTGTGTTATGGTTGTGAAATAAACACAAATGTAAAATCATTTTCCCGTTGTTATGGTTGTTATGACAAAGCAGCCTTTGCTTACCGTTTTCACATCATAATTGCCTACAACTGAGGCACTTTAACATGAACTGCTTCTAATCAAGAACATATGTGACAAGAGCAAAAGGTGGAGCAAATACTACACCAACAGGCTCAGGAAGCTTTCCTACATCTGAGTTCTTGAGTTAAATAAAACCTGTGATTTTAGAAATTTTGCTATTAACTTATTCAGTCCATAAATCCAGAGGAAAATCACTAGCTATTGGAATTGTATTTTTGTAAAGGTGGAGCCAAGGTTTTCTTTCACTAGAGTGCTCTGTGGCCGATTTCACTTGCAGAATTGGTTGAAAGGCCCTAACAAGGACTTTAGCCGATGGTGTGGGACATTGTGGAAAATAGGGCGACAGTAGCTCACACTACACATAACATCGAGGGCTACTGGGCTATACAAGTAAACCACCACAAATATTCATCATGTCTACTCTTTTATGATAAAAAAAAACTTTCCTCCAGAAGATCAAATATAAAAGCTCCAGCGATCTAATGAAAGTCTCCGACTCACTGTTAAGTAACCTAAAATCCTTGACACCAAACATCAAGCCTGAACAACCTTTTTCTCCTTTTTGATCGGCAGATCTTCATCCAAATTAAAGTTTATATGCAAAATATCACCACCAAGGTCTTTTATGATCTTAGGAAATGTGGTTATAGAACTGTACTGTCTCCACAATGCAACCAAGGACTTATTTGTGCCTTTATCATCGGCTTCACTACAGTACTGTACTGTTTTCTTTTGTGGCCACCCAAGAAAGCTTCAGACAAACTGCTGACAGGCCAAAATGCAGCAGCATGTATGCTGACTGTTTATTAACACATTTATCTTTATACATGCTAGGATTCTGCTCTTTGTGTTGAAGTCACTACGTAAAGTAGTGATCCATTGCATATCAAACACACTTTAAAGATTTGTGCCTAAAAAAGGTCTTAATTCACGATCAACTCATTGTCTTTCAGTTGTTACATGATCTTTCACTAACACCCATACAGACAGAGTATCTATCAGGGGCCTATGGCATCACAATCTGTTGACATTTTTGAGCCAAGTCTTAAAGTGCTAATTTTAGCTCATAGTGACTGATTTATCTATGAAGCAGTCCCTTTATTTTTAATGTCATTTTTCCTCTTCACTTTTAAGATCTCTTTGTCATCGTTTGGGTTTTGTTGTTGTGAACACTGAAGGGCTCGGTCGTCTGGGGACACAAGCTTACTGAGGTGTTGCTCCTGTAAATATGAACCGCTGGGATGCACAGAGGTTCATTTCTGTGTTCCATGATGACAACTGATTGATGTCTTTGAGCAGACACAGACGTGCAGTGCTATTTTGGTACAGAGATTTTATGCTATACAGGATACAGTGAAAGAGAAAGCATCTTTTTCTTTTCTCTATGACGCACTTTTGGTTTGCAATCTAGCACAAAAATCACAATCGCATGGGTTGCTATACTGATTGATAAAAGAGATTATGTGTGTGTATGTGTGTATGCATGTATGGGTGTGTGTGTGTGTGTGTGTGTGTGTGAAGGTGTGTGTGTGAGCGGCTCTACATGTGTGTGTCAGAACGGCCTGGGTGTTTCCATGGTGTTCGCAGTCCCTGTGTGTATTTATAATATAATAGTATCTGTGTGTGCTGTGAACCTGCCTTACACAAATCTCACTTGCTTCTCCACAGCTGCAAACATACACACACTCCACCTCTATCCACCCCCTCCCCTACCCCCCACCCTCTTGTTACTGGCACGAGCCCACCGATTGGCTGCCGCTGAAGCAAGGCATAAGCTGTTCCCTAGCAACAGAGCGCTGGTTAACCAATAGGGGGCCTTCTGTGCGGAAGGCGCTAGTTTGCCAATCTGCTGTTACTAAGGTGCAGAGAGGACCGCTGGGGTTCTCTCTCTGCCTGAATATATCTGTGTGTGTGTCTGTGTGTGTGTATTGGTGTGAGGGAGGGAGAGAGAGAAAGAGAGAGAGAGAAAGAGAGAGAGGGAGGATGCGTTTGGCTTCATTTTTTCAAGAAGAAGGTAGAAGGAGCAGCAGACACTAAACTGCAAAATAACTGACTTCAGTCAGTATGTCAGACTCATCACACAGCTGCAGACCAATTTGTGTTAAACCAAGCAAGTTGTGTGTGGAGTGTGGAACAGTATTTTACACTTTAAAGTGTGTGTGTAAGAGACAGAGAGCTCATACTCAAAATGTGCTCAATGCTTTTCTGTAGCGTACAATTTGTGGTTTCTACTTGCTGCTGATTTTTTCCTGTTGGTTTCATTAGCTAATGCTGCGCCCGTATTATGATCCAGGATTAGCATGGATGGGGCTGTCCACCAGCCTGAGTCAAGACGTAGCCAAAAAATTGCATTATAACGACGTAATCCCCCCCTGCTTGCTCATAGTACAAAAAATCTTTCTTTATTTCACAAGGTTAAACCTTGTGCCTCTCCCCCAGGATTATCTTAATATGTGGGATAACATTGTGTTATGTCACTGGGGATGGAATTTATCCTCAACAGTGGGCAACAAATCCTTTTAGTCAAATCAATGCATGGCAGTGACACGATAGAAATGACAAATGCACTAAACAGCTGCTGTCCAGGGTGATGTTAAGGCCAAAAAAGTCGTGCAGAGGTTTAAATTACTGGAATTTACAGCTGCTTCAATAAATATTTTATATTGAAATGATCACATTTAAAGTGAAATGGGTTGCCTATGATGAACCACAGGACATTATTTACTGACTTTAATACTCCTCTTGGTTCTATAGGGCTGGATGGCAGTTTTAACTGATTGCTTCAGTTTTATAGCCTGAAACTTTAATGGTTTGGTTCAGTCTCAGGTCTCTCATTGGCGTTATTTCCAGCTGCTGCTGTTTTCAGCTAGAGTAAAAAGCTCTGATAAACTCACTTTAAGCTACCTGTGTAGCACCAAACAGCAGACACTGTTAGTGTTTAGCTGATGAACACAGAGCCTGGTGGAGCACGTTGCTGCCAAAGAGCCACAAAGAGCGGTTTCCCAGAGAAGTTGGTAAAGACCAAAAGCAGAGTTAAAAGGAGAGTAAGAAGTTAAAACTAAATTTTCTGTATGTTGTCTTATTGTACAAATTGCATTTGTTTGCTCAAACATTTATTTAATAAATAAATGAAAATCGATAAAATTTTCATGGAATAATGATCTCAGCCCTTTTAAAAGGCTTTAAGTAGCAACCCAGGCCTTACTGCCCAACATCAGAACTGAACCTCAGTAACGCTCTTGTGGCTGAATGGAAGCAAATCTCTGCAACCAGGTATCACAGTTTTAAAGAAACAGGCTGCTGAAGCTGATCAGGGCCATTCTAGACAACGCTTGTGACTCCACTAGGTGAATGTGTTTCAGAAGCATCCCAGAGGTGTCTCTCCACTCTGCTCTCTTGAGAACAAGCAGAGTCTATTTTTGATTACAGCTGCATCAAGCTGCACAGAGTTGAGTCATTGAGCACTACAGTAAAGAGAATCCGGGCAATTTTCAAAATAAAACAATCATTTAAACTTTCTGATCAGATCACATCACTAAACAGACAATGAACAGACATAAAAAATATTGCTGATGCAGCCTATATCCCAAATAAAAAGTTCTAACAAAAATGTAAAAAAATTAAAAATCAACTCAATCTGAGCAAGTCACCAGGTAAAATGCATTAACTGTACAAAGCTGCATAGAGGACGGAACAAAACCATGTTGCAGACACAACATTGTAGTGCTTTACCCGAAGCGGCAGATGATTTACCATGGTTTGGTTAGGAGATGTTTAACAATCACACATAGGCTTTAAGCTTATTTGTTTTTGTGTTTTTGACAACGTGGAGAACTATTAACAAATTTTTAGGTTTGCGTCTTAGTTTTTGCTCATTTTTTAGGGAATTTTTCCTTTTTTTTTTACACTCCACAGCTAGAACTAGTTTTCCATTGTTTAAGCCATCCTTTATTATCATTATTTTTATCACATTTTTCTTTTAATAATCATTAATTATTTGTGATAATAACTCAGCTGTACTTAATTTAACTAAACAAATGAAGCTGAACATGAAGATGTTTTTTGCTCAATGGACAGTGAGGCAAATTCCCAGATATTAACAATTAAATAGATATGTAAATTATTATCACAGTCATCAGGAATCATTGTCAAATAACACAGTAAATAACACAGAATTTGAGTAGAAAGTAAGAAATTGTCTTATTAAGTGCATTGATGAACCGTGACAAATTATAAAAAGCATTCCAACTGCACCAATTTAATTTGTAGCTGTTTGTCTCTGTGTGGAATAAAATGCCTGGAGCACAAATTTGTTATTGTAATTCTTGGGAGGGTAAATGAGGGAGCTGATCACTGTCACTGATCAAACACAGCTCTCACTGTAAGTCTGACATGTGACAGCACAGGGATGCTGCTACCTGCTGAAGACACCTGTATTCACCAGGGACAATGCTAATGTGCTGGGGTTTTCAATCTGACCCAATGCAGTATCAATTAACTTAAGATTTAAAGATTTTAAATTATATCTCACCTTCAAAAATGTAATGTCTAATTTTACATGTTATAAAGTACTTTATGGAAGCTTGAAAAGACCATAAAAATTTATGTCTTACTGGCAAATAACCTAATTGTGAAGCTTATTGCCACTGAATACTTAAACTGGTAATAACTGGTGTTTGGATACTAAAAGTTGACACTGATAGCATACTAACAGACACTTTATCTAGGTATACACACAGCACCATTAGTATCTATTTGAAATTAGGTTTCAATTTGAAATTAGTTCCTAACCCTAACCGGATGAATATACAATGCTCGTTCTCCTTTTTTTGTATTATATTTGGTCTACCACCCCTTTTTATCTACTACTCTGTTATTATCCAGTTAGTCTTTAAATATGTCTCTTTGCTGTTTAATGCTGAGCAGATCAAGTACAGTTGATTTATGTGAATCAAAACATTAAGTTCCCAGGACAGAAACCCCAGAGAACGAGGAGAAAGACATAAACATGTATTAAAGCTGAGGGGAGAGTTACGTTATTCTTTTTTACTAAAAGGTAAAAAAAATTAAGTGAATATCAAGTCCACGCAATTTACTAAGACTTGATCGGTTAAATTCAGAAGTCTAGTCGAATGTTTTTGAACCAGGAAATATTTGCAGGTAAAAGGCTAAAAAATCTAATGTTATGAGTGAGTTATTCATGGTGGATGAGGAGGTGAAGATACTATTAAAGATGTTTAACCTTAGTTGAGTGAGGTTGAGTGCTTGGCAGAGCGTTGGTCAGAGTGGACAGAGTTCTTAAATTAAAGCTCAAACTATCTAATAACCAGGGAGACTTTCAGCCAGTGACCATACAAACCTCCTGTGAGCAGTTTGTGTGGTATCGTGGTGAAAACATCCCAACCATCAGCTGTCTGTGAAACAAACATCTTATCTTGTTGCAAAGTATTCTCATCTCTCAGAGGCTGTTAAGTGTGATAGTTTGATAATGTGCACAGTGTGAGTCTTACCGAGTTGCCTTTGCTCTGCATGAGGCTATGGTCCTGCTGCTCCGGTGTGATGGGCGAGGACTTCAGAGGTGGAGAGAGGGTGAGGTCCCGACGTAGAGGCCGTGAATCCATTTTTTCCGCCGATCTCTCCAGCTTATGCACTGAGTCTTTCCCCGCCTCCCTTCCTTCCCTCCCCTCTCTGCCTTCCCTTCCGTCACGGTTCTTATGCCTCTGTCTTTGAACGGTGTGCGAGCGGCCCTCTCCATGAGCATGGCTGTGCCCGTGCCTCTCCTCTCCATGCCCATGGGGTTTGTGGGTAGTGGAGTCTCTGGGCTGTAAAGGCTTCATCTCCATCTCATAATTGCTAATTTTCTCCTCATCCTGCTCCAGCAGCCGACCTCCCCTGCTGTGTGCGCCCCTGTGCCCGGATGTCCAAGAGGCAGATGAGGATGACTCAGTCCACCTGTCCCCTTTGGCCTGTCTGTGATTGGAAGATCCATGCTCCCGGGACTTGTGATTGGAGGAGCTATGTTTGTGTCCATTGGTTCGACTCGCTCCTCGTCTGCTGACCCCACCTCCTCCTTTTGACAATATCCCTCTTTTCTTGTCCTCACTCCAGCTGTTGGCCCTTGGGTACTCCCCTCTCACTCCTCCTCCTCCACCTTCACCTCCCCCGCTTCCTCCCTCCATCAACACCTGAATCTCTGTCTGTGCTCCTCCCCCATTTTTCTCACCCCTTTCTGCTCCATCCTTCCCCCTGTCCCCGTGGTCCACAGCGCTCTGTCGATGGAAACGGGCGCTCTTACTGCGCTGGGTTGGCCTTGCAGGAGGAGGCGGAGTGTGGGGGGGTGAGGAAGAAGGGGGACTAAGGTCTGGGGTTGCAGCATCGTTTGAGGGGTCGTCTGAGCCTCCACTCTTGACGTAGAGGTCGGGGCTGTCGGTGGTGCCAGCGCTACTCGACAGCCCCTCGCCCTCCACCTCGCTGGACACCTGACGTTTGGGACGCTGCACCTCCATGCCTACAAAAGACAGATGTCATCAAAAAGATTACAGACATTGTCTTAATGCTTGTTCACATTAAAAGGTTATGATGCTAGCTAATGTAAACTTTCTAATAAGAACTCAATAAGTATAAGCAAAGACAACAATGACATATTGTGCAGTACACGTTAGATACTGTATCAAAATAAGCACTGGGAGATACCGATGAATGACGCAGCTAAATTAAGAGCAGTTACACTCATACAGTAACTATAACATGCATCAGCACCATCTCTGAGGATGCTAATGAACTGGAACACTGCAGTAGCTTTCCCCGCCCCGGATTCTCCTTAATTAAAAACCACCTGATTAGATCAAACCATGTTAACATACATATTAAATCTGATGTCTCACTGTCCATCAAATCAATTTCATGATGCCTTAGTTACATCACTGAGCAGGCTGGGAACCTTTCCTCCAGACATACTGCGAAAATGAACAGCCATAGTTGTTTGTATGTGACCCAAGGTAAGAAAAAGCTTTAAACCCTCAGCTGCTCTTTCAGAAAATTACCTACCGTTCCTCCCACCCACCCCGACCACCTCCCTAACCCATGTTTTACAGTCCTTTGACAAATGTGGAAGACACAGCAGGGTACATGATGATGTCCATGATATCAGTGTCAACACAAGCATGTTGCAAAACATCATAACCAATGCTTTTTGACATAGATGTTCTCACAATAACATGGCGTTTTATTTTTGCTGTGTGAGAAAAAAAGAAACAGACATCTGCTCAGAGCAGAATAGATGGCAAAAGAACAATCACTGTCATCTCAGGTATGTGTGTGTGGGGGTGTACAGTACATGTCATGAAGTCAGAGTGTATAACTGTGAGTGTGTGTTTGTGACAGTAGTGCGCGTTCTTGTGGCTTGGCTGCCTGCAGTGCTGTCCAGGTGTGAGTGACTGAAGCAGAAACATGAAGTTGGTGGGTGGTTTGCACTGACCTTTCTCACCAACCAACACACACACATAGAGCCATGCATGCATACACTTGTGGTTGCATTTATGTCTGCATGACTGGGTTTGTATATTGACATGCTGTCAACATACATATGTGGTTATATATTAATGTTTATGTTATAATGATAAGTGTGTGTTCCCACCATTTCCTGGGTGCTGGAAAGACGGGGAGAACTGCTTAGCGGTGACTCTCGCCATGCGACTCTCCTCCTGGGCCTTCTGAGCAGCTACAACTGCTGCCTCCGCTTTACCCTGTGCATGAGCCGTCCTGACACACAAAAGATAGAAAAGAGAATGTAATGAACACAATAAATACATCAAACTTTATCATTAAACATTCAAAAATGAGCAAGAAAAGAAAGAAAAAGTATCACTGGCAGTTGTTTCCAGAGCCAACACCAAGGATGAAAAAGTACAGCAGGTTCCAAGAGATAATAAATGCAAGTTCAAAAGAACAGACCTGGATAAAAAAAGGAGTCCAGAAGTACTGTTGAAAAAATAAAACATTAAGTGACCTTTTGTAACAATAAAAGTGCCAATGGTGCAGCACAGTATTTCACTGATAAATGGATATTATGCTTTATTATTCAATACACACAGAACCATCAGAATGCAACCAGTTACTCTCATTTAACTCCATATTGGCTTTTAGTGTTTGTTTTCCAAGTGATAATTAGTTACCTTGCAAATTGGACTCAACCTAATGGTGGTCAGAAGTAATTCAGATTTAAATTAATCAACTAATTAAATTCGGAAAACTGTATGCAAATTAAGCAATCTGTTCATTCTCACGATTATTCAAAGGCCTCTTGTTGGTCTTGATAGAACCTGTGTGGACACTATTTATTAGGTCAACCTTTATTTGTGGAAAGGAGTCAGGGCAAAGGCTAACTGAGTAGGTAATTTAAATAAACCACTATTTTGTACTCCTTCAGTTGCCTGACAGGCAAAAAAATAAAAATCAGCAACAGCCACTGCAAATGGTTAGTTTGGCTGTATTAAAACAATAGAATTGATCAGAGACAGGAGGAAGGCATAGGACAAAAATTGAAAAAAAAAGCTGAGATGATGCAGAACAGTAAGCCTGTGTGTACCACCACATTTAGATGTTTCAGTGTGATTGGAAAAATTTATGAAAACAACCCAAAAACCTTTAACCGCAATATGTTTGTCACATGTTACATATAAACAAAATGGTTTATAATTAGCCAGATAAGTGTGGATGTAACATGATAATCTGAATAAATTAGCATTTTTTCCACTTTATTCTTTGCTAATTTTATGTTGGGAGAGGGAGTTGTGTTGTTTTGTTTTGATTAATGCAACCCACTCACATGATTTTCAAATTACACGCAAAACTATGGTACCAGCAGCTAGGAGCAACATTTCTCACTTATTAAACACATCTTGCCAGCAATGTACAAAGATGATCCTCCCATTCTTTAACATAGCTGCTATGATCTGATTGATTAAATGTTTCTCCAAACAGCTGTCAATGAGCTATGTGCACAGATGATGGCTCATATCAGTATACACTCATTTTATTTGTATAATTTTGTCAATAGAAGGACAATTTACCAGAAGTACTGGGCCCCTAACTGTTAGAAGAACATAAGACAACACCATATATTACAAAAGTGTATGGAAAAGTCTTTTCATTCATTTCAGTCTATAACACTTTGGTGACAATGCTGTATGTTGGCTATTTAAAGCCCACATTCACTGTTTCCTGTGAGTATGGGAACTTAAAAAATATAAATAATATATATATAATATAATCTAGCAAAATCCCATCACTGTTGTGGCCATAGACAGTATTTATTCCTGTGTATCATTATTTAAAGAACATGCAGCATGAACTCCATCATTCATATCTGAGTTTCTTGGTTTCTGCCTGTCAAAAGGAAGTTTTCCTTGCCACCGTTGATGAGCGCTTGCTTGTGTGGGAATAGCTGTCAACTGTTGGATCTTTATTAATTAAGACCTGCTCTATATGTGGAATGTCTTGAGACAACTTATGTTGTGACTTGGAGTTTAATTAAAAAAACTGACATGACTTGAGTTATCTGCTTTATTGAATCTAATCAAAAGAACACCTGAGCAAGAGGGTGAGAAACAGACACAAACACACTCACACTCTCTCTCACACATACACAGACACACAGACACACCATATAGCTAAGACAGCATACAGACAACACAACATGTAGGCATTAGCATATTACATGACATCTCACACAGACACTACAGGAGGACAGTTTTTACAGAGCTTAACTGAAGTAGTATGAATTCATCTGTTTAGTGACACTATTTATGTTTTGCTTGAAAATTAGTTTTTTTCACAAAATAATCCATCCAATGCCTCTGCTTGCTGCTTTTCAGATCATATTCAACTGTCCAGCCGCTCATTTACAACCTCCTTTTAATGGCTCCCTCGCCCTTTTTCATCTCTGCCCATGTTCATTTTTGCCTCTTCCTAATTGCTCCTTCATTCTTTGTCATAATTCCCTTCTCATCTGCCCCTCTGTCCATCCTCTCTTTCTGTCTCTCTGGTTATATCAAATACATCTTTTCTCTCATTCACATCCCTCCCTTCACTCGGTCTCTCTCTTACCAATGGCCTGTCTTTCTCTGTCTTTCGAGGGCTCTCGACTAGTGTAAAATAACCTCTCCCTCTTTCCATCCCTCCCTTTTCTCTCTCTGGGCAGTAACAGTCTTGATGCAGTGTTGCATGTCGATGGCTATTGATTTTTTGCTCTTCGCCTCTCTGTTTCTCTTTGCCCCTCTCTGCACTCTCTGCCAGCGCTGCTATGCCAGGCCCACAGTATACTCAACACCACCCTGTGTGTGAGTGCGTGCTTGTTGGCTGTGGGGGAGGTGAGGTGTAAGAAGAGAGAAGAAGACTGTCTTACTGTTTCACATGATATAAGCACATGTATCATTGTTTTTTGTTTTTTAACAAAAGTCTCCTACTCCCATGGTTTAAACAAGAAACTGTTTCCTGTGCAAACACACTCTCACTTATCTGGCACAACCTGCTCTCACCTTAGTGCTCATGCTACAACACAAAAGAATCTCTTTTTTTTCCTCTTTCTCATCCTTTCCTCCACAACTTCCTGTCCCACTCCTGTCTTTGCAGGGAACAACCTGTTTCTGCATGAATCAACTGCCTGCAGAGAAAAAAGCGGCCTGTTCAATGGTGGCTTGATTATACAACACAACATCCTGTCCAAGAGTAAAAAGAGCTGCAGATGGAGGGCAAGAAGAGAAGGAGTGAGGTGATGAGGGAGAGGGAAGAAGAAAGAAGACTGTGACAAAAAGAGACACAGAGGGTGTGATGGAGAGTGGCATGGGAAGAGATTGAAAAAAAGAATAAAGATGATGGTGGTAAAAAGGTATTTTGTGTTCAGTGTCATTGAATGATTACCAGATTAACTGTAAGACAGCTTAATTACAGCAGGGCCCCAAAGATCGACAACCTCTAAGCCAAAGCAAAAGAGTGTTTCCTGTCATTTTATGACACAACTGGAACAAGTTTATGAAAAATATGGTTTTAGTTTAATTTTGAGAGCCACTAACACTGACTTTGTCACTGGCATTTCATTGTCTCGGCTCAGGTTTTATGTGGGGTTGGGTGATCACTCAAATTTATTGTGTATCAACTTTCAGTGTTATTTTAACTTGATAATTCAAACATGCTGTGCTAGTATTTCCAAGATGACATTGACATATCATGAGTTATTTAATTATTAATTATTATTACACTTTCAATGTCAAGTTAAACTACCTGCAAAACAATTCAGTGATGAATTGTGAGTCCGAGTGACAGAAAAATGTATCATCAACAGTTGTCTCCAAGTTATCTCCTAAGGAACAGGACTGAGAGTCAGCTGGCACCTCTGTGAGGTTGTACTTGGCTAAAGTAATGCTTTGAGCTAAAAGCTAGCATCAGGATGCTAGCACTCTTACAATGACATTGCTAATGTGATTAAGTTAACCTTTTATAATGCTTACCATGTTACCATCTTAGTTTAGTCTATTAAAGTAACATCCTAACATCTCCTAATCAGCACGCAAAATTAGCACTTAAAACAGAGTACAGCTGAGGCTGATGGGACTCTTGCTAGCTTTGCAGCTTTTAACCATTACTTGTCTCCATTTTTTACAACTAATGATAATAAAAGGTTTTCAGAAAATAAGTAATGGGTAATGATGCACCTCAGTGTCTTCTCCTATTCTTTGATCACAGCTGTAAGGCCCTATTTAGTCCAAACCAAACAATGCAGTGAAAAAGTAAGTTCCCCTTTTCAGTCGGTAGTCTGATAAGGCTATGGCAGCACTGACCGCAGGGGTCAACACTGAAGTAAAAACCAGTGGTTCTGCAACGTAAAGTTGAGGCAGAGTCAACTTTTTGAGAAATGCAACAAGGGATCACGCTATGATGGCTCATGACCTGAACAGCCAGGCAACTAGAATATTGAGCAAACTCATCACTTTGGTTAAAGTACTTCTATATAACCAACAGGTGGCAATGAAGAGCCTGTGCTCCCATCATAACAATTCAGTCCCATTGAATAAGTGGACAATTTATGTGGTTTATGTTTGATATGTTTGAACTTCAAGGCAGACTCATAAGTAACTGAACTCTGCTTTCTGCAAAAATAACATTAGCCTCAGTATAATACTTTTGCAAGGACACAGATTTATGTCAGTGTAAATTGCAAAAATTGACCGCACATATACTTAGAAAATTGGAGCTATATCGTTCTAAATACTGTGTAATTTTGTGTCATTGGGACTAAAACTTGTTTGATTTGATGTTTGTCTGTCAATGTGCCTGTAAGAGTCATTCCTTTAGAAATGGTGTTTCTGTTGAACTAGATCTGTATCTTGTTGGCTGTCAGGTTTCGTGGTACGTTCAAGTTCACTTGCCATATAATTCACACAATGTTTCATTATTCACTAGGCCTATTAGAGGAGATATGAACATGCACCTGATTGTGTCCTCTATAGTACATATTATATTTCTTCTAGAATTTTTTGTATTGAATCCCCAATCTCAAAGTTCAAGCTACACCTACGCCAAAAGGACAAGGGAGATAAGAAAGAACAGAGAAGAAGACAAGAGCCAAAACAAACACAAGATGGAAGAGATACACACAGAGAAAGACAAACAAAAGCACACTGAGGTGAGGTGAGGAGAAAGACAGGGAGAGGAAGTCTAATCCCAGACTCATGCTAAGCTCTTCCATCATCTCTGTCATTACTCTGAACCAGCTGATGATGAAGAGGATGATTCATACCTGAATATCTAACAGAGCTTTCCGGTTTGCATCACTGCTAATAGTGTATGTGTGTGCATGCATGTGAGAGTGTGTGTGTTAGGCTTTAGGCTTGCTGATGAAACGAGGTCACAGGATTGCAGTGAATGGCTTCGTCCACAAAGCAGAGTGAGTCACTGCTGGGTTTATCTGGTACTAACTAATCACAGGTAACCTGATGCCAAATCAGTTACATGAGCCTGTTGTGACAACAGTGATCAGGGCACATCAGCTCAACATCAGGCACACAGAAAGCTGACTAAAAATTCTTCCAGGTTTTATTCTGCAGCTGCACATGATCTTTGACCTCTCTGTCTTCTATGAAGTTAGATTAACATTCAAAATAGTCAATGAACATTTATAAAAAGACAGACTCCAGTAAAGTTCCGATTAAGAGCCACATCATCCTTGAACTAGATTGTTGCTGTACTGTCATTTAGCTCCTAGAGCATCTGCAGCAACTATCCTGTGACTGTGTTTCACCTCTCAGGGCTTCTCCTGGTGTTCCACAAGGAAATACCCTGCTGTTCTGTTCTGGGATACAGAAAAAGAGAGAGAGAGAGGCTGTCCTGTCCCGCACTGTGCTGCTATCTGAATCTAGGTTAGACATTACTGTGTGTGTGCGTGTGTGTGTGTGTGTGTGTGCATGCGTGTGCTAGCGTGTGTGTGTATGTGTACATGGGTGTACCATAAAGGGACAGCTGGTGAGAGCTGGTTTAAAGACCAGGCGACAAATGAAATCTAGCACAGATTTAGAGTTTGGACTATTTCTAAATGTGAGCTGTTTCTAGAAAGATAGCATTAATATTGCTATTTAATCCAACACAGGCTGCATGTTAGCATGCTGCTTGCTCTGTGCCTGCTACTCTGACTGACCTCATGAAATAGGTTAATTCAAGTACTTTTCGTATTGAGATCTGGACTTATCTGCTTTAAGCATGCATAAAGTGGCACCCTACTTTTAACAAGGACACTCTGTCCCTCCCCAAAAATAATTTAAGCGCCCCCTTGTGCATGAGCTCCTGCCCTCCAAACATCTGAGCACAATCCTCCTCAGCATGCACAAGCTGAAGTAAAAAAAAAAGTGGCTGTATGTCTTTACAACGGCCAGTGTGTCCTCATTTCTGTTTTTAATGTCAACACTGCCACATTCACCCATGGGTCCAAATGACGACTCATGAGTTTAATCTCCAAAAATGCTTAAAGTTACTTATAAATTTGAATAGTTTCAGAAAACCTGGACAAAGTCCAACAACGAATGAAAAAACTGTTCATATGCAGGTAAACAAAGATTGCTACAAAATGCAGAAACAGAGCCAGACACAAAGGTAGAGAAGTGGGTAAACCAACAGAAGAGAGCAAGAAGCACAATAGAAACAATAGACAAACAATAGGTGAAACTAATGAATAATACAGTTTAAGATGTCTTTCCATTCATAAATTTCTATAGTATCAATTTGAAGTAGGGTTTAAAATCACAAAGTAACTTTTGAAAATGTTTCTGTCATTACATGTTGCCAACATTGCAATGGTATCAATCCAAAAATTCTGCTTTATCTGATACGCTGTAAGTCAATAATTTACAATACATAACTATGTCTGCTTAACTGAAGAAGAAAAGGTACTCAAAAATGCAAGAAGCAGTAAATATGTATTGATTCACTCCACTGTGGTGTCTGTTTAACAGAATATGACAACTGGGATGAAACTGTGCAAAAAAGTGCAAAGAGTCTTAGTGCAGGTGTAACACACACTGGATGCAACTTGTCCATCATAAACTGGCAATAGGCAGAACTGCCAGAAAGCAGGCAAAATTAGGATATATAGGTTATGAAGTCATAACTCTGGTAAGTCCTATTGGCAAAGGAATCTGTTTAAAGAGCCAGCATGTTTTATAATAATACATCAATATGTTTTATAATGATATCTAATAAGTACTTTTAATAATAACATAAAGGTATAATTATTGGTAAATTGCATTAGGTACCACTTTTGATGGATTTTTTTCTATCATAAGTAGTTTGGTTTGCTCTGTTATTTCATTACATCTCTCTGTTTCCAAGATAAGGTTCAAAATGTGTCCAGCTTAGCACAAAACAGGAAGTAGTAGGAGACAGTGAGCCTCCATCAAAACAACAGATATACCTTCCAAAAGTTCGACTTACTGACACGTTCTACCTTATGAGCTTGCCAACCAGCTGTCACTTTGTCTTACTTTGAGTTTGGTGAGGAAAAGTATAAAAAGCTGGCAGCCGACTGTTTGTACAGTTGACTGATTTTAGAGGAACAGTGCTGTCAGCAGACATCATATGAAATATACAAGATGCACGTGTACATATGACAGCTCTGATTTTAGTACCTTGACGTAGCTAGCTAGCATGTTTATAACTATATCAAGTTATTCATCTAATATTTTAAAAGCCAGTGAACTATCAACCTAACTTTAATGTGTGCACATTTTTGCTGTCTTTCCCTGCGTGTGACTTATTAGCATTGTCAGATGGGTGTAGTGAGCACCAGCGCTCAGACTGCACTCAGCAGACGACTGTTATCAGGAATAATAGGATTGAACCTTTAATCATTCAGCTCATGCAACCTTTCACACGTATCCTTAGTCAACACAGGCATGCTCAAAAGCTGCATTCCCAGAAACTGATACCAATTATTGCATTGTATGCAATAAGCACACATAAGTATGTGTGTGTATGTGTGTTAGATTACTTGCAGGGACACAGTTAAGACTCAGCAGCTGTTGATTAGGGATGGCCGTTGCAAATGCGGGCAGATGTTTCTCTGTTTTGAAAAAAGATGCTTTTTGAGCGTTACGTTAAAGGTGCTATATGTAAGATTTTAGCACCAACTACCTGTTTAGAGATTAAACTTCTACTGTGAGCATATTAAATTGTGCTAATACAAGAGAGTTTGGTGGTGTTATGAACATTGACTGAAATAAATTAAAGTTCTGTATGAGTAGTTAATTGGGCCACATGGGTAAAGTGGGATTCCTAACAGCTTGATCTGCGCATTATATTCACTTTCATAATTTGACCCATTATTATGATTGGGCCTGTTGATTTATAGTGGATTTGACCACATTTTTGACAACATCCCATCAAAGTCAATAGTGTTTCATGTAAATGTACCATACTAGGTGCTACAATGTTAAACAAAATATTATATAGCACATTTAAGGTAAAGATTGTGTAGGGGTTAGTTAGGGTTAGGGTAAGTCTACCAAAGAGTGACCCAAGTTTGTGTTTGTGTGTGTGTCTGTGTGTGTTTGAGAGAGAGAAAGAGCCTCTCTGCTCTCTCTCAGGCTGCCTGCCAACATTGTTGGCATAATGCGGAAATCTCTCTAACTTGTTATCTATTGTTATTGTCTTTTTCTCTCTAACTCCCACTTTCATCCACTCCTCATCTCTGTCTTTTCTCTCTTTTCTACCACACACAATTTCTTTGTCACACTCTGCTTTCTCTGCCCCCATCATAAGCTTGTCCATCAAAGCCTTAGAAATTGCAAAAACAGGTGCTCTACTCTTGAAACAAGTAAATACAAGGATTTTTAAGTATACTGTGCATAAGTTACAGTCATTGACCATGATGTTGGTGTGCAGTATGTTGTTACATTATTGATCTGTTCCAAGGTCAGCTGCTAATCAGATAGTAAACCTAACCTCTTTTCAGTAAACTGGTTCATTCACAAACCCAGTGTCACTAACCCACTGTCTGAGGCTGCTTTTATTCCAATAGTTGTTCACATATTTTTTTGAAGAATTGAACATTTGTTGTTCAATACAACCCAAAAAAAGAATCAAAAAACTGTATAGTTGATACTGTGAGGGTCGGGGTCTTCATGGGAATCACTGAAATTACAGTGACCCCTTGCTTTGGGTTGCACTGAGCAAGATCCTCTTCTGAGTACCAGGCTTTAAGAGTCAAAATCAAACCTTTAATTTTAGAAATACACGTATGGTGAGATCCTATGTAGCCTAACTCTTTTGTTTTAAAGTCAAGTCCATTAAAACAAAGTTCCAAGATTTGTTGAGTTCCTCTGAGAACGATTTTGTGTGTGGCACACCTGGCGATGACCAGCCCCTCAAAGGAATAGCTGGACATTTTTGGACTTTTTTCTTTCTTGCTAAGGCAAGCAGGTGTGACATAGCACTTATGAAACTCCCCTTTACTGGCAAAAGTCATTGCTTGCACCTGCTACATGCACAATATCGTGCAGCACTACATTTGTGTGCAACAGGAACAGTCTCAGAATTTTATTTTATTGCACCCTGTATGAATTACACAAACAGGAAACAACCTGTTACCCGCCTGGAGATCACAGAGTCAAGCTGGTTGTTTCCCCCTGCATCCAGTCTTAAGATACCAGTATGAGATAATTACCTGCTGGCTCTTGCTTTATGTTTAGCTTGCAGACATAAGAATGGTATTAAGTTTTCTATCTCAAAAAAGTCAAATCAGTGAAGCAAAGTGAAGTGAAGAATATTTTCTAAAATGTCAGTTCTTCCTATAAAAAACATTTTTATGATACTGAAGTCTCCCCTTTTGCTGTAAAAACTGGCTGTGAATGATGACCTTCATGTACTTTCTATTCTTAACACAAATTCATCCCTGCCGCTCTTTCACTTTCCCAACCAAATTCCTCCTATTTAACTAGTGTATTTTTAACAAATGTGATAAAGCAACTTCTCTCACTTTTTTAATATTCAAGGCTGTTGGTACAATATCAGGGAAATACTGTTTGAATACCAATATAACAATTGTGGAACCAGACATTTTAAATGTGCAATACTTGAACAGGATTTGAAAAAACAGCTTTAAGTGGATACAGAATTTAACTATGAAATAGGTTTCCTGTGAAGTTAAGAACCAAATCCTTGGTCAGTTTCTGTCCCTGGATTTATCCATGTGGTTGAGTGTCATATAATTTTTTACATGCCATACAAATTCAGTCTTCATTTGATAATAAAAGACAGAAGCTTTGACAACAAACGCCGTTACTGAACTAGTGAAGCTTTGGTCCTGTGAGCTGGCTCCAGACAACAAGGTCTGGGACCAAAATGGGTCTTATACTTTTTTCGAATGGGTCCCCAGAATATTAATGTGTATATGAATACTGATCCCAGGACAGTTAATTAATTTCTGCTCGAGTCCAGAGCCAAAAAACTAAAATGGTTAAGTTACTTTCCTGACCAAAAGTTTCCAGCTGCTGTAGAGAAGGTCAAGGCACGCCCATTAACGTCACAACCCCAACTGTGCACATTGTTTTTTATTCAATAAGCAGGGCTAAGATGAGAGCTGGTTCTCACTTCCTTAAAGTCTCAGCCGTCTTACATTCTTGAAACACTTGTTATTTCACTTGTCTATGTTCCTGCTTCCTGCTCTCTTACAATAAAGACACTTTTCTGCTTGCTCTCCTCTTTTCTGACATCCCTTTTTGATATACTTGTTTTTTCAGTAAAAAGCTACATGATAAGATCCATGATTCTTGTAAATCACTGTGACTTAAATTTATTGAAAACACACTATTGTAATTTTCTTAATCAATTTTATTACTTCTTCAGTATTGAGTGTGACCTCTAAACAACACAAGCTTTTTTGCTTTTTGGTCAATAATTCCCCAAAGCTAAGGAATACACTTACATATCATTAACAGGGAGGCCAGCTCACTTAATACT
>JAPZDV010000023.1:4159744-4183938 GCA_029814665.1 Acanthurus lineatus | reverse complement strand
GTTATTTGCTACATACATTAACCTCCAGCATATTTTTTGTATTGTACGTGTTTGTATTTTGAGCCGAAATGTTTCTCTCTGACTCTCTGGACAGGATCTGGTAGGAGAAGTGCTTCTATCTTTAAAGTTTCTTCCCACTTCTCAGAGGCTTGAGGTCGGACTGCTAAAGGTCAGAATGGTCCTCCCTGAAATGTCCTCAGATGCAGGTAAATAACGAACACCTTCAAGAAAATATATGTACATCTAGGGGTCATACATACACAGTATGACCTACAGTTCTCAATTTGTCTGTGTTGCACAGCCCTGTACGCCAGGATCAGTGTGCAGTGCAACCAGTGCAAGCTGAGATACCAAAAGACCTCTGCAGTGGCCCGCTGCCTGGTGACCGTCTTCAACGAGGTCCTCATGTTCTCCCTGCCAGAGTTCCCTCTGCAGCAGTGCAAAATACTGGTCTCTGTGCATGAGACTCACTCGAATAGGAAATCAAGCAAACATCTGATTGGACAGTTGACTGTGGGGAAGGAGAGGAGTTTAGAGGACGAGCACTGGAGCCTGATGATGCGGTCCGTCCGCCAGCCAGTAGCAAAGTGGCATGGCCTGCTAATCTGACTGACTGACGTCTCATTAATCCTCTTCTGCACTTATCCGATGACCATCCACCTGCTTGTATCTAACTGAAAGATACTTTCCAGACTCCTTATCAGTTGTAAGACTTCTGGCCCAGTGAGAGAAATGAACTAACTGCCTAACTGGAATTAGTCTACTTATTCACAGACGTCTTTTTTTTTAGCCCTCTTCTTAGAACCTAATTCTATTATATTAAAATATTAAAGTGAAACTGACATTTACACTCCTTATTTCTGATGAAGATTACATTAGTTTTGTATCAACTGTACTCACAGTGAAAAACTGTGTTGTTTGTGACAATGTTATATTTATCTTTAGGCTGTCACAGTGAGAAAGAGTGTAAACCAATGTCTTACATAGTTAAGCTTGTTTTTTAAAATGTCTTGAAAAAGAAATAAGTTTTCAAAATAATCTTACTGGAGCTTCGTATCCTCACTATGAGAAAACAAAACAAATTGTGTCACAGTTTTCTTGCATACAGTGAATGGTTGTGATTCTCTTTTATCTTTTTTTATTTCAGAAGCTTTCTGCTCATATTTATTCAGTTCAAACACTTATTGTTGGTGTTTGGTCACTTCAAGGCTGAAGGTGTTGTTGCCCAAAGAAACTCTCCACTGGGTGCACCTCTATTACTTTATGACAGGCCTTTGCTGCCATCTGCTGGTTCATGAGTGGACTTGTTTGTAAAAGCAGAACACCTAAAAACAGTTCATCTGAACTCACCTACAGTCTGTGCTAATTTTGTGCCCGTGAGCTGCTAGCAACTGAATCAGCTGATTAGGGTAGAAACTAATATTACTGATAGTTTGTTTTGTTACTAAAACACATTTCACAATGTTATAATAAGAAATTAATGGTATGATCAATATAAAGTAACTATTTCAGACAACAATAAATTACTATCAACAGATAGAGCCTATTGTCATCCTTAACATCTGTAATTAATCCACTGCTGGAACCTAAATGGGTGGCAGGAACTGTGAAATATCAGTACATCATATTCCTCTATAAGAGCTGAACCTCCGCTGGCCTCACCTCACTGGCCGAGTATGTATGAGTATGAGTATGCCAACGGAGGTTCATACAGGAATCTCTTGGCAAATGCACCACATATAATCAATCAAATCACACTCATGTATTTTTTCAACTAAACAGCATGATAAAATCATTCAGGTGTACCAACTATAGTAACCTCAAGGCTACTGTTAGTGAGCATTCTGCTGTTGACAGATATTAAAACCTAAAGTTACAATCTCATCATAGCAAAGTATGGATGACTGTTACAAACTGCTTCAGGGAATGCAACAAATAGGGAGTCTAGATTTTTTGCTTAAAAATAGTTAATTTCAATCAAATCAAAGCGAATTAAAGAAAAAACAAAACCCAACAGAGTTAAAGCTGTGGGAGAGAATTGCCACCAACAGCTCTAAGAGTGTTTTGAAAGAGCACTGCATGGCACACAGGGGTCCAGACGTTACCAGTTTGCAAATGACACACTGCAACACAAACCAAACTGAAGGCCGAGGCCTCCCCCAGCAGGTCAGTTAAAGTGGATACTGACTGATTTTTCCATTCAAGCACAAAATCAAAAAATTCTAACCCTGACCTAAACAGTTATTATTCTCTTCAAGATAAAAACAGGGAGTTTGTTTTGTAGAGTGGTGCTGCTGCTCTGCGTTTACAGTCTGGAACTGATGTTTAACTCAGGCTACTGTGCTTTTGCTCACGTGTCTGCGACTGCACTGGTGTATGCAGGAAAACCAGACGTTGCCTTTGTAGGGCTTTCATTTTCTGAAAATTTTATTTATTATAAAAGGAATCAGAGGAAGCTTTGTGCTTAGATATAAAAAAACTCATTCGTTACACCACACTGTTGCAAAATGCTTTCAAAAAATCAATTGTATTTCTACAGTGTTATGCGTCACATGACATCCTGGTGTCACAATGTAATATTGAACTGACTGTTTCAGTATTCATTACCAACAGTCACAATATCATTAGTTCATAATTATCTGAAAATAAGAATCCTTGTGTTTTTGTTACCTGTTTTTGAATGAGTGTTTTATATGTGCAGCATGAGCAGCTCCCCTTACACAGAGTCTGCCATGGCGTACCACTTTGTTTCTACAGAAATACAAATTAGACAAACCAAACACTGGCCCTTCTCATTTTTTTCAGGTTTTGCAACAACTACAGGTTCTCCTACACGCTTGAAAGTGGACGGTGAGCGGTAGATTATTTTGCCAAGTGCAATCTGCTATACATGCCACTGAATTCACAAAAAATTTTAAATCAGAATTATTTATTGTGACTTCAGCTGTTGTTTGTTGTTGTATGATTTGTTGACAGGAATTTTTTGAAATATATCACTTTCTGCCTTTAAAGCTTCTGTGATACACATCCTTTAATATGATGCAGCAGTTTTGTACTTGTTTTTTATGTAATTTCAAATGTATCTATATTTTTTTAGGTCTAACCATGTTTGTGCAAAACAGTACCTGTTTGTTGGTCTGTTTGCATGTTTAAATACACGTGGTCATTTATCTTTACTGTGTGTGGAATGTCACAGAGTGAAACGACAGCTACTAATGAGCAGGAAAGTGTTTTGACACCCTGATATGACATTTGTTTGTCAGTAAAAACCTCCTCTTGACAGGTCAATTATCCACCCAACATGCATGCTGAACCTGCATCATCCTGTTTTTCTAAAGTTGCAGCAATAACATTCCTTATTTAAATGTAATGTATTGGTGTCAAAATGCTGAAAATCATGTAACCTCTTTTTCAGAGATGAACTGAACATCACAGGGATGCAGCAAACAGTGAGGACACCTTTAAACTGAATGAAAGGACCCATTATAACCAGCAGAGGGCAGTTGTGTGTCTCTTTAGAAATTTAAAACCTGTACAGATGACTTGAACATTAGCAAGACAATCTCAAGGTGTATTGTGTTAATCTGCTTTTATTAATTAGAGATTTGCATATCTTTCACTGCCTGAAACTGGATCATGCTGATTTTATATCGAGCACTGATGGCTGCTTTGTCTAGCGGGGCTGTTTTACAGAGAAATATTGCTCTCTGCAAAAGGAAATGTGGCTGTCAAATGATTGCAGGATTGCTTTTACAACATAAGTGAGGATATCTCATCCTGCTTTCCGCTCCTTTCAATCATATCGTCCCTTTCTGTTCAAATGGAAAATCTCATCCCTCATCTCCATCACTTCCAATTGTTTCATATCTTTTCACAGTGATAAAAAATGGCGGAAACTATATTTAAAACCGCCCTGTGAATTCATCAAGGCCACTTTCTGATGTGGCTATCAGCTATTTCCAGCCATCTGTCAGCATATTGTGATATTCATTTCCCTTCCCAGCATCTACAAACACTCACAAAAGCTCGTACACACCTGTACACACACACATCAGCTAACAAAATGCACACTCACACATACAGCACATGACTGCTCTGTGAAAAAAAAAAAAAACAAAACTCATTCCTGACTGCTAACCTTTGGCACTTTTCTGGGGCACCCTGAGTACATGTTATCCTGCCTGTGTGTTTGCGCTTGAGTCAGGGACTCAATGCAAATGAATATATTTTTACTTCCATGTATTGATTTGATCGTTCCTGTTTTCACATATGTCTTTGTTGGGAGAGAGCGGTCTGTTCGCAGAGAGTCTCTGGGTGCAAGTCTTCGTCCTCTCCTCCTCAGGGCAGTCACACATTTTATCACAAGTTCTGCACTGGAGCTAATATAAATCCTGTCGAGCCATAAAATACCAGAACGAATCACAAATTCACACTGTAGTTGTGTCCCAAATAAGAAACATGTTTCCCTTCTTCCTGGGAGACGCACCCTCTGAAACATTTCTCTGAAGTCATGTGGGGATCCATGAGACAAGAGCCCAAGAGCAGTTCTGATTCCCAGACCATTGTTCTTAGGACCAGTCTGCTGACTTATTGAAGTATGCAGAATTTATTTCCATGCCCTCTGAGCAAAAATGTGGCACACAAGCCCTTGCGATATCTGTTACACTGGTGTAATCAGGCAGATCAGCAGACAGGGCAGCACATGGTGAACATACTTAAATGCCGTGCCTGGAATTGTTGGCTGTTTCTTCTGAGGCTGGGTGTTCAGCAGTGGACGCAGGTTTAGCTTTTGTTAAGGATAATAATCACATACTATAAAACTCTCTGCCCACACCATGAACACAGTTCCTGTGCATTATCTTTCAGTAACTGAGCATTTGTGAGGAACATTAGGATAGAGTGATAGTGACAGTCAGTCAAATAAAAACCAATATTTACAAATGACCTGTGAAAGATGAGAGAGATATCCCTCAAGTTTATTCAAATTCCTGAGAGTTTGAGTTTTGGATTTCACTCTCTGTGACTTGGATTGCTTGCTTTAATGTTTTTTGTTTTGGCATGCCAAAGTGAACATTCAGGTCTTAGATCTGGCTGGTCATGTCTCAGATTTGACCTGAAATGACTTGGCTTTGACTGACATGCCCTGTTGAGATTTAACTTGATTTGACTGAAGCTTATTCAAGAATTTGACAAACCTGACAACACAGGTACGTTCAAACCCAGGTCAGTGAGCCAAAAGAGAACATGGACATCTTCTCTGTAGTTAACTGTGATAAAATCAGAGGAACAGATGGCTGGTTTGCACCTGTGCCCCTCCATATGAAGACACACACATACAAATGCATTTGTGACTCAGCATCCTTGCGTCAATACTGCCCTCGGATCCATGACGTCCGCCTGTTAGCCGGAGCGTCTGGTCGTGACTGAGGCTGCAGACAGAGAATAAAGAGCACGGATGATGAGATGAGCAGAGATGTTGACACCTGAAAAGACAGGCCGTTACCTCGTCTGTGGTAATGAGGGTTTTTAAATAGACACTGTTGCTGCATACACACGGACAAGGGAGCAGGAATACACACACACACACACACACACACACACTATTGTAAACCAACATGGAAAACTTTAATCATTTTTCTGTTGTTCAGAAACAACGCAGCTGATCTTCATGCTGAGATATACCTTCTCAAATTCAAGCAAACACGTATACAGTTTACTTACTGCAATTCCATCATACAATCCTCTATAAGTTAATGCATTTGTATCTCTTTTTTTTTTTGCTTTCCAGATGTAGATGTAGCAGAATTTATCAAACTGCAGTCTCATTTTCAGTATCTGTTTCCAATGCTTATTTTTGAATAGAATTTTAACATTCTCTACAATAGTTCCTAAATGTGCAAAGTGAAATTACACAGTTTTGGTGGTGGTTCAGTTTGAATGAGAAACAAAAATTGAAATTTGAAAGATGTGTTCAATCAAACTTTCACTTTATGTAAAAGCAGTGAAAGTGATTCCCAGTTTAGTGACTTCTGTGACTTCTGTTGAGCTGATTAAGTGATGAGTTTAAAAAGTAGCTCAATATAGAAAAATGCATGTTTTACAGCAACAGTAAAAAATATCAAAAGTAAGATTATTATAAAATTAAATGCTTTGAGAGGAAATTACAAACTAAATACAGAGGCCCTGTGTGCGTGTGTGTGTACATTCCAAGTCTTCTTTCTCTGAGCTCCTTTAAAGCTGATAAACAATAGAGAAAGACAAACACAAGTGTTTGATCCCAGTGCTCCACCCACTGTGTGTGTGTGTGTGCGTGTGAGCCTCATCGCCTGTGTGTCCAGTATGTCCCAATGAGCATGTAATTCTGCTACGTGCTGTATTGTGTGTATTTATGTAGGGACGTGAAAATCAGACCTAGCACCTGTCAGTGTTCCCTGTAGTGTGGATACAGTATGTTTGTTGTACTGCAGCCGCAGCTCCGGCTGGTTTCCTCTCGTACATTCTCCCTTTTATATAGCGGATGTTTTTATCCAAAGTGACTTGTGCATTCAATCATATGGATATAGCACAGGAAATCATAAAAATCATGCAAGTAATTAGATTAATTAATTAAGGTGAACTCCATCAGCTGCCACAATTGAAAAGAATAAGATGGAGACAGAGATAGAGCACAGTTTTATTTGTTTGTTTGTTCTTTGGTGCAGTAGAAAAAGGAGAACATCGTGAAAAGGAAATTCCACAATCACATCCTGTGCTCTTTTATTAGAGGGGGGCTGCACACTCACTGCCCAGAGGCTGATGCCAGTACGTTCTGAGCACAGAAAACAAAAAAAAACAAAACTGAGAGGGTCAGTGCAGATAAAGACACTAACGTACTTGTGGTGAGCCAAAGAAGTAATTAAGAGACCTTTTTTTAATAAGTCCACATTGGTTTTTGGGAAAAATTGTACTTATTCCACCTTTTACTTCATTTTGAGCATTTCAAAGACAAAATGGTATTTTTCACTTCACTAAATTTATCTTACAGTGTAAGCCTGTCACTCTCCTAATTCAAATAATTTATACAAAAAATAATCAACAAATAAATAGATGTACTGACCCATAATTCGAAACGGTCATCATTGACACCATCTGACATTAAACAACTCGCTAAAAAAGAGAGGCATCACATTTGAAGTTAGTGTGATATGTACAAAAGGCTCTGGAACACAACTAATTAGATTTTTAGCTTTTAGTCAAGAAAAGCATGGCTTCAAAATTATTTTGCTTGAAAACTTGGGTCAAGTAAGAAATGTTGGTGGAGAAATAAGAATGGCAGGGAGAGGGCAACTGAAAGCAACCATGAATGCTGCTGATCAGTGAGGAGCTAACATTACAACCTGTGGTTAGCTGTTACAAAAACCACTGATTGGCCACAGACTGGTTTGCTACACATCCCAGAATGCTTGCCTCCACACTCCCTCCTCCATGCACTATTAGTTTGATGTAAACTGTATTTTTTCTGTATTTTGCACAAGGTTAATTTCAACCTAAACAGAGTTAGACAAAGCAGCAGCTTACTCACTGGACATAGAGGCACAGGGGATTTGTCAGTCCAGCAAAGGTAATAAAACAATGTGTTCTGCATTAACACAGTTTCCAGAATATCACCCTCCTTTCATAAATGCATACATACACACACATTCACAAACCCACATGTTTATACCTATAGTCTTAGTATATCACATTACCATGGATACTTAGCCTACACTGGTTGAGAATACAAGCTATCAAGTCCCACCACAAGCTCGTATTGATAGCTTCAATATAGGCCTATTGTTACATTAAGTTAGCTAGTTAGCATTTAATGTTATTATATTGCATTTCTTACTGTTGGTTAGCTGAGAGTGGCGCACAATTATAAAGCGATCTGCCACTTCAGCACCATGGATAGCAACGTAGATATCAGCAAAGCTGGGCTACTGATGCCTCAATCCACCCTGACCTCCCCCCTACACCACCTTTGTTACATGTTATATGTCCAATCTCATTGAGTGTAATGGAAATAAAAATAAAAAACTGGGTTAAACCACATAAATCTATGAATTCAATTAAATTTTGTGGCTTTGCACACTGCAGTGATATTGGTCTGTACATAGAGCTAAGTGTGAAGGCACAAAACAATTTTTTTGTATTAGGTTTAACTTTAATTAGCTGCCAATTTGAATTCGAGAAGGAGAAAAGCACATTTTTTTTGTTAATGTGTTTTTTACTAGAAAAACAAAATGGGACCATCTAACAGCGTTAACAATAGTGTATATTTGTGAGTGTGTGGGTGTGTGTGTTTGGGGTATTTGGGTGTGTGGGTGTGTGTGGGTGTGTTTGTTCAATCTGCCATGAGAAAAGCCTATTAAGCATAAACTGTTCAGATTAAAGAATACAGAAACAAGTCTCATATTGTTCTAATTATTGTCCCAGATTTTGAACTTTTGATGCAAAGATATAAACTATTATATCATCACTATCTTATTGCTGCTGTTTACATTTCAGTCACAATTTCTTGAAATACATAAAACTATTTCCTGGGTGTGTTTAGGCCTATATGTACATGTATTTAAATAACTGAATACATATATATATAAAATTTGCTGAAGTTATGAGTCAACAGACTTGCTAAACTTAATCTCATTCAAAACTTGGCAACAGGCTGTTGGATTGTAGAGCAGTTTATTATTTCCCTTGAGGAAGACATCACTATGTGACACACACACACACACTATTCTGTGTTAATAGTTTTGTGGGCACATGATGTTCACATGCAGCAGAGACTGTTTTTTTCCTGTGAAAAGTTGTTGCCAACCACAACACCAACAGCCTGAAAACCTGGAACTGCTTAGAATATTACTTAAGAATTGTTTGCATATTTTTTTTAATTCACCAATACACAAAATTTGTGGGTCTTGGTCCACACCTTCTGGTTTAGCAAACTTGTTCATTACATTATTAAAAAAGTAATTTTTGTGCACATAACAGAAAATCTCCCTCTCTGTTTTCTGTTATTTAGTGCTCTTTAATTGTTTGGAGCAAATTTTAGTTAGTTCAGTTAGTTAGTTAGTTTAGTTTAGTTAACCTATTTATTGAAAATCATCTTTTACACAAGGACAGTATGTGTGTTATGACTCAATAAAGAGTGTAGTTACATCAGAAAGCTTCAGGAGCTAATTTGTTTGTGCAGGGTAGTTTGTTGGCTCAAGCCTACTTTCACCTCCCTGTGAGCAACAAGCACACCTTAAAGTTGGCATACATCCAACAGTACGAGAGAGAGACTTAGCATGGAGTAATGAAGGTGAAGGAGGCTTTTCAGTGTTCAGCAACAGCCCCAACAGTCTATAAAATGATACAAATGCTTTGTGTTTTTGTGGTCATTTGTTGTTTGTGCTTTAAGCTTTATACATACACTGGATCACCAGTGATCCACTGAAGCTATTGATAGAGCACAACTGAATAAGATTTAAGTGTTTAATTTTTTGCTTTTTTGGACATGCTTGACTTTTTTTTTTTTCAAATATCCACTAACAATTTTTCTAATGCATATATGTCATTTAGGCTTTATTGTTTTCCATTCAGTAATTTTAAAAAAGCCCCAAAAAGATGAATGTTTAAGGGTTAATCAGGCATGGTGGTGCTCATTGATTCATGGTAGTTTTTAATAGGAAAACAAAGTGCTTTAAAGGTTTCCACCGGACATTTCCACTAACAAAAACAGAATAGATGTCATAAACTCTCTGTATATCACTATTAACACGTTTGATCAACTCAGCTAGAATTAAGGGGTCAAATCCGTCACAAAAATCCAGGTGCCAGGCACCAAACCATTTTATGAGAAATTTCTTTCATTGGTTGGTTGATTGTCAGTTATGTTGCTATGCTAGCCTGGGCCTGTGATAAATCCTAAGTAAACCAGTAACTTAGTGCCTCTCCCTGTGTGTAGCAATAGATGGGCAATTTTAGCCAAATCTTCTGTGGGTGAAAGTAATCCGCCCTTTCTGGAGGGTTGTGGGTGTGGATGACTCACACCCGCAACCCTCAGCAGTTAAGCCAATTCACTGTCTTGCTTCTCACGAACAGCTCTGTGAGAACCCGCAAACTCTGTTGGCTGCGTACATCTGTTCTGTTAGCTAGCTCGCGCTTTGAAGTGGTTGTCCAGATTCAAAAAAGATAAATTTTTACAGAATGTCTTGCAGTGTCTGCCAACCTTGCATCTTTGCACATTCTCCAACTTCAACCCTTGGTGAAGCTTACTGGTGGCTCAAATGAGCTACAGCCACACCGCAACGCCCCCTGGTGTATATGTCAGTAGGACCCTGCTACTTTAAGCCTGACAAAACCCACCTACCTTGGAAAACGGTACCATAACAAAGGCAATCGCTGAATAATGTGTAATAAATGCCAACAGCTGGACAATAAAATTGTCATAGAAATGTCTGCCATGCAAGTTTATTCAAGGTTCCCCAACTTGTTTTCTGTGATTTAGCCTTTCCAATAACTGAGTCTTTTAAAGCAGGGCATTCCTCCTTTGTTTGGTCATTGTCAGGAAGATTTACATGCTCCTTTTCACCGATCAAAGAGGTAGTGCTGTAAAACAGCAGGCCTCCATCTGCAGATGCAGCTCAATCCAAGCCTGGATGAGAAATGAGACAAAGCTCAAAGTTCAACTGGACATGAACTTCACTGAGGTCCAACACTGTCTTATAAGGTGGAGATACCACCTGAAAACTCCAGATGTTGATTTCAAAGCTTTATTTTCCGTTAACAAAGAATATATGACAAACTGTGAATTCAATAACTCTGATGCTGCATCCACAAAAGTTCTGTAAACTTCAATTAATTTTAAGAGTTGGATTGCAGACAATTTAACAGAGGCCTGTGCACCCATACATCTACACAAACAAACACAAACACTTGCAGGTATTCCTCTAACAACAGACTCATGATCAGCTCTTTCACATGCATCTCTCAGGCTGTGTGAAGAAAACCCTGTCAGCTGGCTCGCCATCCTCAGAAGAGACAATCAGCGACGCTCAAGGTCAGCTCAAGGTCAGCTGTGGCCTCTCTGTGAAAAGTTGCAGCAACATGCAGCCACCCTCTTTATAATGCTATTTCCTAAAACACTCTTTCAGAGTAACTTAATTAATGACTGTTATGTAGTTTCAGGTCCTCATGAGGCTCTGCTGGTCTGAGGGTTGAGACGGGGTCTTCTTCATGTCTGCAGCTGAATGTCTTTGCTGGTGTCTTTTTTACAAAGTTAAGCTCCTGGAATGAGCTTTTCCAGCATGAGAGTTAAACCAGAGTATAGTATGTGTCTCCAGCCTTTCAGAAGGCCCTACATACACAGTGGGAATCCATGTTTTTCCATTCTTCTATCAAAGGAGAAGATGTCTCTTCATGTTCCCAAACTCTAATCTTCAAATGGACTCAGGGCAAGTTAGATTTGGAACATTACTAATAAAAAAACCTGAAACTCCCAGTGCAGAGTGGACGTGTCAGTACAGAGAGTGACGGTTTACATTGGCACAACCACTAATGCTGTGTCAGCTCCTGCCACAAGCTAACGAGCTAACAGACAACAGAAATAAAAGACTGTACCTATACCATTCTGAGACATCAGTGGTCAACACCACTAGACTACAAACAGACTACAAAGGACATAAACAAACAGACAATGTGTCCAATGTGAAACCAAAAGTCAGTATTGACTTATTTGAACTTACATATATTAATGCAGCTGCATAAATTATTTTAAGCTAATGTAAGCTAATGCATATTAACCTAACTAACATAACTATGATACTTATTTCAACCCAAACTATGATGCGCCTCTATTAGGCCTTGTTAGTCGGTGAATGAGGGTTCAGCTTTCCTTTCCTCACACCTTGCCTTTACCATGAGGCTGTGAGACTGACCTTGGATCAGTCATCCACTTCCACCACAGGCTGCACTGAATGCTCTGAATACTTGAGAGGATTAGCTTGTTTGGTTCATGAGCATTCATCAGCATTGTGTTGAGTTTACCTCAGTGACCAACCTTACAGAGTCTTGCTTTAATCCCTCTCAACTGTTTACTGCCAATACACATTCACATGATTATTCCAATTAACAAGTGTAAACCGTTTATTAAATGGAAACTGAGCACTCTCTGATTATTGTGTTAAATATGTATTCTAAATGTGTTGGCAAATATGGATATTAATAGAGAAACAAAGTTATTTTTTTTTTTTTTGTTCAAGCTTTATTTTCTCCAGAATAAAAACAAGAAATACAAAATCATACAGACATAAAGAGAAAAAAAACAAAGCAGCAGCACAGTGGTTGAATGTTACTCTGCACTCATGAACACAACATCACTTTTGATTGTAATTCAACTTAATTTTTTGTTCAGTGACTAAAACTAAACTTGGACCTACCTCTTTAGACTTATCTAGCACATTTCACCTTGTAAGATAAAAAGTTTTTTTGGACACAAGTTGCATCAGCCATTTATGTGCTCTGTTTGCTTTAATAGGTTTTTTAAATGTAATTATTTTACCACAAGAATCATCATGACTTTAACAACAGGCAGTGATTGCAATAATCTCTTGTCAGCAGAAGGCAGCAACCTGTTTCCACTCACTGTTACATTGGCTAGTTATGCATCATGCAGGTTCTGAGGAAAAGTGATTCAGAGGCTTTTGCTTTTCACATCATTCCAGTTGTGACCTACAAGTGGACACTTGAAGTACTCAGGAGGAGTGGGAAGAGCATGTGAGGGAAGAATAAGGCCTGAAGAGGAACAGAAAATTATTAATGCTACACCGTTGATCTAGTCCTAATTTAAAAAAATGTATATATATAAATATTAATGCTCATCCCTCAAGTCTATGCTGCAGAGGCTATAAAGCTAATGAAAGGCAGTCAAACACAGGTACAAAGGCAACATAGTTATGTTCCAGCGATGCACCTGTGTATGTAGGCACAGAGCACAGAGCTGATCACAGCATGTACCTAAAAGAATTGTTGTCTGGACACAGCTAAAAGGGACAAAGCAGCTTTATTTTTGAAGGCATTGTTTCAAAAGTTTCTAATTCCATTAAGAAAAATAATTCTAAAGTTTACATAAACAGTACAACTTAACTTTTATTACTTCAGCTTTAAAAATATAAACTTCAATACTGCATATCCACCAAGAGATACTTGTCTGTAAACAACAGTAGCAAAGTAAGGAGGAAGTAAGACTTTTTAGAACAAAAGTTTAGAAAAAATGTTACCAAAAAAATTTGTTGCCGATTTTGCTTTTGTACACAGCAGTGAGAGGCCACGAGTGAGAAGGGAGGGCTTGGACAAAGGTCCTAACACACTCCTCTACTCATTTAATGGAGGAATTTTTCTGGAGCATACAGGTGTGGTAAAGTTACACCCACCGGTGTAAAATAAACAGCTGGCGCTTGCCTCTGCTCTTTGGTTAAGTGGTGCCTTTAAGGTCAGATATGGCAACATTAATGTTTAAATACAGCCTGTTATTTTTGGCACCACTGAAGAGGAAATTCTATTCAATAGAAAGCAAATACAAGCCTGATTGTTTCGGCGCCTTTTTCCTGTGGTGCAGCTTTTGACATCAGTTGCAATTTAGAAATATAATGAGATGGTTATAATGTAAAGGTGCAGTTTGTTTACAGGAAATCATGCAGAGGTTCTGTCACGTATGATTACCTATCGATTTTACAGACTAAAAGCTTAACTTTGGGTACAAAAAATCATAATTTGTACAAATGAGGGGAATGCAGACTTGAAATCCTGGGGACTTTGTTCATGAAACGATTAAATCTTTAGAGGAGTTCATAATAAAGGCAATTTTTATGCATAGAGTAAATATAAAAACAAACTTCATAGTTTAATGTCCATAATGTTGCATGAAATTGTTGTATTTTCCTACTTATTTTGATCAAATGAAGACAACAATGCTTTTATAATCCTTTTTGTACCACGGCTGTGAAATTACAGAAAAGATGAAAAAGATTATTTACTCTCATTCCAAAATGATTACAGTAAGGGCAACTGGACTGAAGACCGATGTTAGAGTCACTGCAGTCACCTGTGAAGGGTTGGACTACATTTATTGGACTGTTTTTCTTATAAGCGATATATGAGATGGACCAGTGTCAATATGTAAAGAGCTGGCTGAACATAGCTCAACAGATGAAGGGTGACAACTGGGGACAAAAATTAAGAGTAAATCTACACCTACAGAGAAGGAAGACTCATCTGAGGACAGCACTGTACATTTTTTGTAGAGGAATGATAGATCGTTTTAAGCAAGAGGCAGGGGTCATTTGTCTTTAACTTCTGCTTCAGCTTCAGATATCATGTGGCTGTTAACACATGTAGTGTATGCAGTTGTCTTTGACAGACGGGGTTTTTTTTAAATATAAAGGTACTCTGTTGAGTTTGGTAGTACATGCAGGAGACATGACATGTTTTGTTTACAGTACATCTATGATGGGGGATCAGGCTACCGTCTTATATTATATTTGACTATTTTTGCAGTCATATAATTGCATCATGTATATGGACGTGTCTGTTGTAACTTTTTTGTTTTGGAGGATTGAAAAGCTATTTAAAGGCCAGCAGAAGGTTACAGAGCTGTGCTTGGTTCACCAAGATACCACTGGAAAGAGAAAGGTGCAGTATTTGAACGTCATTAGAAAATCAACAAATCCACTTGCTTGCTCTAAATGTTCCTGACAATGACCTGCTCTGTTTACACACGGGCTCAAACACACGTCAGTTGGACTTATTACAAGGAAGTTGGCAGATTAACATTCATGCTAAAGGTTTGGACTTTTGCCTTTTAAAATAACAGCTCGTCAAGTTGATATCCAAAAAATTTTAGGTTAGCAAAGCATATCAGAAGGGACTAAAGGGAAAACTGGTGTCAAGGTAGAGGCCATCGATTTTACAGAGGAGGAGGTCTAAAACAACGTTAATCACCTACCCATTATGTCAAACTCCAGTGACAATCGTTCCTACTTGGTCTCCAGGGACTCCAGCTACTCTAACAACAGGGACATCCATGACAGTGATAATAACTTCACAGAGAACAAAAACCGTGGACTTCCCACAGGTTTGGACATTGGAACTAAGAAAATGATTTGAGAAGTTAAATGCTTTTAAGTTTCCACCATCAAGTCCAGCAGTTGAAGATTCAACCCTTCCTGAATATCAATAACCCTCTGGACTGAGAATCTTCACATCAACCTAAAAGCCTGCATTAACCATTCTGGCCTCAGGGGGGCAGTGCAATAATTTGTAAACAAAAACATTGACATGCTTAGGTTTAATTAGCTTGTTAATTTATAATGACTAAAATCTTATCAATGAAACACAAATTCAGCAAACACAAGATAAGTATTAATTTGGAGTTGTGTTTTCAGCCACCTGATGAATGTTAACCAAGTAACTGCTAAACTATGTTCCGCTTAAACTCTTTGTGTCTGCTTGACAATGAGAGCCATGAGACTGAACTAAAATAGTACATTTAAATGCCATAAAAGCAAAACAATCAGCTAAAAGATGAAATAAAGTTCTGTAAAGCTGAATTGCCGGGACAAATAGATAATTATCTGTGGGTTTGTCAAATGTGACATCTTTCACATAATGCATACTCATTTCATCCATTATTCCTATTAAATTATCGATTAGATCAGCTTAAACTAAAAATCAACCAAAGTTGAAACCATTTATACATGATACATTTTCTGGTATTTTCTAATTCTGCTGTTATAGTTTTAGTTTTTATTTAGTTTCAAACAAACAGAATAAATGTAAAAAAAAAAATCATAAGAGGTGTGACAAAACAGAGACCAAAACCAAACACAACAGAAGACAAGACTGGAAAAAAAAACTCAAAATTTATTTGTAAAGCACTTTGCACAAAATGCCCTGTAAACAAATTAGAAGGACTAATGACAATAAACAATAAGGTTTCCTAAAATAAATAAATAAATTTTCTACAGTTTTATTCAGGTTAGTTTCCCATCAGCTACTGCGCGATGGCTGGAGTGTTAGAAAGGTTCTACCCCTAAAACATACACATTAACCCCTCCTGCATCCGCCAGCGCTGTCTCCATGGCAACAACGCTCTACACCGCTCACACCACTCCCACGAAGGCAATGCTGCCTTATTTATGTGTAATTTTGGTCCGAGCCAGGATGAGGGCTGACGTAAAAAATACAGCACTAATTGTCGTTCTGTTTTGGGACAAAGAAAAAAACAAGAGGATGAAAAATAAAAACACTGAAACCTGAAAACATGCTCCTTCTGTACTGCAGCCACATCTCCTTCTTAATACAACTAAACAAAAGTAAATTTCCTTTTCCTGTTTCCTCTCAGCAACTCTCTCCATATACTGTCCGCCTGTAGTATCCTCTTTGAGCTCTCAACCCCACCCAACTCCACCCACATTACAAACCCTCAGACACACACACACTTAAATACAATGAAATGTGAGTTAAAAGTGTCTAATAGTAAAACGTGTACATGTTAAAACTGCTTCTTTGTCAAACTGTGTTCAAGAAAATCAATCAAGAACTGACTAAATGCTAAATGAAGAGACCCCCCACACACACTTCCACACACACACCAATCCCACCTCTCTAGCCTGACTCCATGTGTGTACAGTGATTTGTCATATTTTAGCACATGTGCTGGAGTTTTAAACTGCGCTGTGAGTTGGGCTCTGGATGCAGAGATATGGATCTCTTGTGAAAATAAGTTCACTGACCCAAAGAGCAGGAAAAGGGCACATACATTGAATTTTGACCCACTTTTCAGTAACAGTAAAAACAATTTTCCTCTTCTGTTGTATGCACCTCTATATCAGCCCACATAATGATTATAAGAGTTTTGTAAATTCAGTTTCAATTAAATTCTATGACAAGAAATCCTGTGAGGTGACATCAGCAGAGAGCTCACATTAAGCTCCTTTTTCGACATAAATATGTAACATAAGTAGGAACAAATACATGACTTTACAGAATTTTTTAACACCCCTCCATATTTCTCCCTCCTCCATCTGAGGGATATAGTTTGCCAGACATGTAAGCAAATATTAAGTAGATTAAGTAAGCTCAATTTATTGACTAACCCTCTGCATGTCTACATTTCATCTGGCTTATGAAAGTAAAAAAACAAAAGCCTACATGTGATAGGACACATTTGTCAATAATCTGATTAATGTCAAAACGAGAAAACGGAAACATCTTTGATACACCAAGATCCTCATTCAGCTTCACTCACACCTACAGCAGCATAGACCACTCTGAAACCGCACCTGGTCATGAGGACAGCAGAAGGTGGGGCTAAGACTGAACAGGTAACTGACAGCGATTGGTCACCGGCTTTGACCCTGCTGCATCGTCAATAAGCAACAACACAGACCACACAAGTCTATTAGTTAAAACACTAAAGAATCACAAAGACTGCAGGACCATGGGATTCATTTGTAAATTGTTGACCTTGTTCACTCCAAATATTACTGGAAAAGAAAAAAGGTGGTCTCAGAACAGAAAGTAGATGTTTGCAGAATTTGAAAAATTTCGTGTTTTACCAAGCTTTTAATAAGGAAAGCTTTGTGTACAGCTGTTTGCAGATCAGCGCTGATGCTAACAGCAGCCTCAGATTCAACCAGTAACCACTGCCACAGCTGACAGGTACAAATTAATTGGCCACATAAGGCACAGCTTGCTAAATACAACAGTGTTCTGATGAGGCAGTATTGTTTACATGAACTTATTCACAAAAAAAAGTTTAAAAAAAACACATTTCATCAAATTGCTTCATCATAAACAACAACGCATAACAGCCTACAAAGGGTAGTTAGTGACTTGAAATAGTCAAACTCATGTAATAACCCAAACATGTCAGCAACATTAAAAAAAAAAAAAAAAAAGAAATACAGTTGAAGTCAACTAAGACACATGAACGCCTGCATGTTTCTGTCTGTTTCAGGTCTTTATCAGCACCCAGCAGACAGGGTGTGTGTGTGTGTGCGTGTGTGTGTGTGTGTGTTTGTGAGTGTATGTGTGGTGTTTAATTGAGAGAGAGAGACTGGGGTGAAAGGAGTCAAAAGAGGTCAAGCTTCATCAGTTGTGATGTCAGAACCCAGAGGTCACTGTTGGTGCAACTCCATTGGCCACTGACTTTTAGGACTCCTGAGGCACTACCTCCATCATCTTCTGACAGAAGCTTGTGGTTGAGACTGCAAAACACACACACACACACACACACCAATGATGATTACCAAATACCAAACAAATGACAGTTATAGAAATCGAACATGAAAAAGAGACATTTGTTGTACTCACAGATTCCCTGTTGCAGCCACTGTGGTTTGCTCTTCCACCAAACACCAAAGAAGTAGACGGGTATCCCGGTGGCAATGATGCCGAAGCCAATAGCACATTCACGTGGAGTCTTCCAGAAGGAAACGATGATGAGGAAGAGGCAGGCCAGCACAAAACTCACCGGCAGCAGAATATTCACCTGCAGGGAGGAGATGGGAAAATTTAACAAAAACTCTGACTCGATAAACATAAACTCCAGTTTAATACATTTTTCCGGTTAATCTGCAGTGTTGTTGCTAATATCTCCCAGTTCATGTTCCAAGCAAATGTCAAAGCTAATGTTAAAATTGTGGGTACACCTGTATGTTAGCTAAGCTGAATCATGTGGAGTTATGCAAACTGGTTTAGATTTTAAAGGTAGATGCCCCTGAGAATTTTAAGGCACCAGAACTCATGCAGGATTTATTTTGGTTGGCTGTAACCCTGAAAAGAAACAGACAAAGAGAGGCATTTCTTTTAATATCAACATTGCTCATCACATACTGATTTTCTATTTTTGGAGCAATGTACTATGGAGCTGTTCCTCCCTCGCACAGACACAACTTGAAAGGAACAGTGAGGATACTGAACAGAAAGCTCACTGCTTGGGTTCCCTAAAACATTTGTTTTTAGTTCTTGGAAGCCCTATTTGATCACTTATGTATCTGTATGTATGTATGTTTATGTATGTTTATGTATGTATGTATGTATGTATGTATGTATGTATGTATGTATGTATGTATGTATGTATGTATGTATTTGTATCTCTAGACATCTTTAACATCCCATCCCATCCTACCCCCACCACAGTGACACTGTTATTCTGTGGGAAACACTGGAAACGAGGAGAGTATGAACACCAGCAGAGAAAGTGTAAGAAAATAAAATTAGATTTGGAGAAACTTTAGCATGCTTTACATTGCAAGAATCAAGGACAGCGAGATGCCTTTGTAGTGAATAGATGTTTTCTTTCAAAGTGCCAAAGTCTGATTCTGAGTGCAACAAGATTGGCTTAAAGAAGGTACGTTACCCTTATACAGGGTTCACAAACAGGGAAGTCCCAGGAACCTATTGTTGTTATAAACCTGAGTCAGAGTGAAGACAGGAAGTGCTAAAAGCATGTAAGTCGGTTCCTGAGGTAAACAGACAGCAGTTTAGGAAAGAAAGTATACAACCAGGACAGACTTATTAAGCTAACGCATAACAATAGGGAGCAGCTTTTAATAACTATAGGAGAGCTGGTGATGTGAATAATTTCAAGTAGCTGAAGATCAATACGCTCTTATGGCTAAAAAGGTGCAAATAATTGCAGCCACATTCAAAATCTGGTGAAAAAAAATCTCAGAAGGATGCACTTCTAGCAGCAGATTAAAAAATTACTGATGAGTTGTTAAATCAAGCAACCACGTGCTTTTGGCCAATTTGACCGAAAGTATTTAGGCTGAATTTGAACCTAAGATGTCATGGATCAAGACCGCTGGTGTACAGTATCTCTTCATCAAAGAGATCAATTAAACTTATTGTGTGATTCTCTGGCAGCTCTGCTCCAAATCTGTTGAACAGCAGGAATGTGACAGACAAAGAAAAGAGAAAGAAATAGAGTGGGCGAGTGGAAGAAGAGAAGGAGGTCAGAACAGAGACAGTGCAACTACTGTCCCACCATTCTCACACACACACAGACACACACACAAACACACTAAAATGCACACAGAGCATTGGGCCAACAGATCTATCTGCCTCTTTCACTTCACTGCCCTGAACAACGCAACACAATGTGACAGCGGGTAGATGAGTAGAGGCAGGGCATAAGGCTCTAACAAGGAATACACACACGCGCACACACAACATCACACATGAGAGCTCACACACTCACATGCAAACAATGTGAAACAAGGGCACAATGGTCTTCTGTGTGCAGAAAGCCCTGCAGCAACTACACTGGTTTGGAAGAATAGTGCTATACCTCTATAGCTCTCTGGAGTGTGTTCACAGGTACACACAAACACACACATACACACGCACGCACATGCAAACATGCATGCGCGCACATGCACACACACGCACACACACGCACACACGCACGCGCACACACACACACACACACACACACACACACACACTACTAACCCATAGGCCTCAACAACCAGCTGACAAGCATCCAGCTACTCCTCTGTCTGTCTATCTGTGATCAAACTCTATTCATCTAAGCTCTGTTGAATGGGTCTTTGTTGGTCGCATGAGACAAAAAAGAAACATTTCCTGCTGCCAAAGCTAACTCCAGTAGGAGTTGATGGTGGCAAAGACCATGTGAGACTTAGTTATGTCTAACTGTCTTTAACCGCCTGTGAATGTCTGCCCATGATCGTCATCAGAAAAGAGGGCAAAAAACCCAGCAAGCCTTAGGCACAACTGGCTGAGAGATGAAGTTTAACTCACCTTGATTGGTCGCTCCAGCTCTGGCTTCTTATGACGGAGCCACATCATCCCTAGGATCGCCATGGCGATGCAGAGCCAGTTGAAGAAGCTGAAGAAGTTTATGACGGAGAAGATGTCGTTGGAGAAGGCATAGAGCAGCGTCATCACACACTGAACAGAGTAGGAGAGAAGCAATAAGGCATGAAATACAAGAATGATTTTATTTATTTTCATATAACTTTTCTGGACAACCTGTGTCTCTACATATGCACGCTAACTCATACAGTGGGAATCCTGAAAGTTTTAACCACTGAGGCAAAGCATTTAGTGCTTTTTAAAGAACAGTGGTACAACTGCAACAACACATCAAGTTTTTAAAGTAGATGCAAAAGTTGTCATGAACTTCAGTTCAGTCACTGTTGTGCGCAAGAATTTTACACAAAATATTGGTAAAAGTTACTTTATATCTTCACGTCCCATAGCAGCATTGCCCAAATATTTTACTTTCACTGTAAATCGGTGTTTAAGTCCCCAGAGACTCCTAAAACATAAGCAATTTGTCTGATTTGCTTTGCTTTTATTGCATTTATATCTGTGTCTAGTGTACAGTGAGTAAGAAAATAGGTAAGTTAGAGTACGTACAGTGAATATCAGTGAGGGCAGCGGGGTCAGCAGGCTCGGGTGGATCATTGACAGCAAACTGGGCAGGTGACCCTCCCGAGAACCCACAAAGAATAACCTGAGAGAGAGAAAGATAACACATGAACAGATTGACAGATGGGTGCTTATGTATTGTTGACAAGAAAGTGAATGCAAGTGTTTTTGAGTGTGTGTAAGTATGTTACCTGGATGACGTGAACAAAGAGCCGTTGACTGATCCAAAGCAGGACAGACCTACAAACACTGGGATGATCCATGCCATTGGACCCAGGTGCTTGTTACCAAAGTCCTGTAGGACACACACACACACAAGCACAGAAACAGCACCAATGTTACGTCAAGGAAAAGAGCTAAGAAGGTGTTCACACAAGAAAGTAACACAGGGAAACTCATCAGGCCTATTTGCAGAAAAGGCAGTGAGGTCTTGAAGCATAGAGAGTATTTATGGGGCGAGATGTTGAACTATTGTAGCCTGGGAGCCAATAACATTGAATGATAAGGGAGATCAATAAAAATTCTCAGAGTAAGCTAGCTGTTAGCTACTGTTGCAAGCTCTTTTTCTGGGTTGCTGATGTAACAGTAAGTTTACAGGGTTTACTTAAAGGATGTAATCATACCATGAACTTCTGGCTCCTAACTGTGTGCAAATTAGTGCTCTACTGTGAAGTCATTTATGCTCCGACAGTGGAGAGATCAGTAAAATTTGATGTTGAAGTAATCAACGATAGCTTCCGCACCATTGTTTCAAAATCTCATTACTCCTGTTCTTTGTGTTAACTGTTTTCTCAACTGTAATCTGTGGGGACAATCTTATTCTGCCCCTAATTTGTTCTGACTGAACCATTTATTTCTTTTATCATTAACCAAGCAACCAATATCAGTTAATCAAAAGGGACAGTTGGCAGGTCTATTGGCTAATTATTCTGGCATTTGGGGTTTCTGAACCACAGGTTGTGCGAGCAGTGGGCAGTCACCCTGTGTTTTCAACTCTCCTCGCTGTTTTCTCAAAAGACAGCAGCTCTCTCAGGTGTGTAAAATGTCCTACTAGTGGTTAGCCATATAAATATGCTTCACAAAGGTTCAATTTGGCACCTTGTCACTTTATTTTACTTTTGCAAGCAGATATACTGAATATCCACTAAAAAATATTAACTGCCATTAAAATGTTGTCATTTTTTGCTGGTGTGATTAGGCCTTTGCTTTTTTATGGAATATTCCTAAATTTAATATTATGGAATATTCCCAAATTTAATATTATGGAATATTCATAAATTTAATATCCTGTAATTTAGTCCTGATGGACACTAAAGGGTTACAATGTAGTGGTCAATGATGTACCAGGAACACTTACGATCTTATGAATTATGCCTTTAGTTTAATGAATAGTCAAATGTGAATACTGTGTCAATCAAAGAAAGTAACTCAAAGTATGTGAACTCACCACAGCCACAGCCTGTGAGTCAATCATGTCTTCAGGGGAGAGGGTGGTGAAGTATGCCAGGTTGGTCAGAACATAAACCACTGTAACTATGGGCAGGGAGATGATGATGGCCCGAGGAAGGTTTCTAGGAAGAAACACAAACAATTTTGAATCGATAACCCCAGATTATTAATCAATCCAGTGCAAACAAGTCTTTATTTTATCATAAAAGCATACGAGTCACTCATTTGTACTCACTTGTAAGGCTCAATCATCTCCTCTGTGACAAAATTCAAGTAGTTCCTGTTAGCAGAAGAGGCAACAATAAGAAATATAGCACTGTTATGTAGCAAAACAAATATAAAACATTCAAGTAAAACTGTTCTGTATTAATTTCACAAAAAAAGCCTGACAGATGAGTAAAATTCTTCCCAAACTGCAACTTGAACACATAAAAACCTATTTCGAGAGTGGAAACACATTTTTGTGAGAAGACAAAAAACAGTGATTTTTCTGATCCCTAGGGGATAATTTACAATCAAATGTAATCTAGGAGGTTAGCATGATGATGATTGGTGAAGATTTCAAAATAGAGATAAGATTCATTTAGTCCTCACTTGGTGATAATATATAAAATAGTAGACTAACAAAGGCAAAAGCAAAATAGGGCTGCACAAAGTAGTTAAAATGTTCAAAGTTTTATGGTGTATTATGTTGTTTTTTGCATTCCAGATCAGAAATCGGCTGCATAGAACTATTGTGCATACTGTGGGGCTTTGGGTGTTGTGTGGGTTGGACAGGGGAGCAGAAGAACGGGCACCAGCAGAAGCCCAGCCTGCCAGAGAATGTGGGGTGAATCTGAGCTTCTAGAGGAATAAGCATCATTCACATCTGTTCATGCTCTAATATTAAGCTTTTTGCTGCCATTTGCTTTTTTTTTTTTTTTTTTAGGATTTATGGGTGGATTTATCTTTCCTTCAACGTGTTTGCACCAAGACAAGGAATGCAAACCTGTAGTCTAAGTGATGTTTTTGGCAAATACTTATGTAAGGAAAAGAGATTGTAAGGAAAAAACTGGTAAACTCAAGGCAAAAATTCTCCTTTTAGAGAAAAATTTTCATTCTGTATAGTTATGGCTCTAAGTGTTAATTTCCAGCTTTATACAATAAGCAGTGGTGGCTGGTGCTAAAAATTTTAAGGGGGGCGCAGCTCTGGAGGAACCAAACCGAAAATCAAAATCACAATACAATCTATTGCTGTTCAACACCATTCAGAAGAACTATTTAAACAGAAATTTTGAGATTCA
>JAPZDV010000023.1:4127503-4159644 GCA_029814665.1 Acanthurus lineatus | reverse complement strand
TGTTTAAGTAGAATTCTTCTGTTGAATTTTGGTGGGGGCGGCGCCCCAGCGCCCCCTATTGACAAACCGCCACTGACAATAAGGGCTCCCTAACAACTGTAGAATGTTTATTCTTCTCATCCTTAACTGAAAATTGGAGAATGAACAGAGAGTGCAGTCTCTTGAAGCCCCATCACCAGGTAGGTTGATGTTTTATTACTCACCAGCCACCATAAGCAAACAGACCGCTGTAGAGTGCCAGGCCGATGTTGCCAAACTCATAATTGGACCCTGAGAAGGAATTTTCTGGAAGAAGATTGTCTGCGCCACCTGGAGAACAAGGAGGGAGAACTGGGTTAGTAGATACTGGTCTGTCTGTGTCACTGTGCTGCAGGCAAGTACCAGCCAGTCTGGAGAACAATAAATGAAACAATGTTCTGCATTTGCCTGCACTTAAGCTGTATTTTCTGGCTTTAATCTGTCTCAGTTTGTGCATCAGTGAAGGACTACAGAACGAATGGAGTTAAGACAGGCTGAGACGGAGAATCAGTGACCCTGACTGTGGCCCGGCTCTGTGGATCAACCCGAGGCATGGACGGATCAAGCAACAGATGGAAGGGGGCCACAAGAAGAAAGGGCCACACTGAGACATTTTGGTTGTTTATTGCCTTGCTCAAGGGCAGGGCAGCAATAGTTTAGGGATTGAAGCATATTACTATTTTACTTAAACTGACCATCCATCGTGAGGATTTATGGCATTTTTGATCACAGCCCCTCCTCTCTGACCTCTGGGTTGCTGAAGTTAGAGGGGATCTGTGCCGCATTCCTGACGGAGCTGCTCCCCACAACACACACACACATTCTCAGACACAGCGGCGGTTGCTAAACCAACAGCCCAGAGCAGTGTCGCTACCGGGAGGGTTAGCCTTAAGCCACTGAACAGCGTGGGAAACGCCTGATGACTGCGCTCCTTACAAACAGACAGATGTGTGACCGCAGCATCCTAATGCCCAACTGACCTACCTGGTTAGTGTTGCTTCATATACCACTCTGTTACGTGAGCTGTGCTGGGGGTCTGTGAGTCATTTCTAGGCTCATGTCAATGGCTGAGGCTTAACTCATTCATAAGGCACCAAAATGTTTCCATCAGTTAGGTTGATCAAACCCTGCAATAAATCAATTTTAAATTTTTTTTTTTTTTTTTAAAAAGGGAAATTCATTCAGCCCAGTAGCAGGAACCAATGAATTTATACAATTATGGCAGGAAAAAAAAAACTTCATATTATATAAATGTCCTAACAATTGACTTATTTTTTATATGTCTTAACTAATGTGGCAGTAAATTTAATCGACAAATGACCCAAATACAGCCTAAATTAAAATTTCATTTATTTAAAAAAAATAAACTAGTCAAAATTGAGAATACATACATATGTTGTGTTTAAAGTGTGGTACAAATGGCTGAAGGCAGAAATTAAGGACATAGGAGAATTATTCGGCATACAGTTGTGACCCCCTTATTGACGTCTCAATCCGATAATAAGTCTGTGATTGAGTCAACTGACTCAAATGACTTTATCATAGGTTCATTCAGACATCAAAGATGATGATTTGTATGTGCTGAGGAGTGTGTTTGATTTAAACTGAGAGTTGATGCAAACACAAAATTTCATGTGACTGTCACACTGTAGACTTAGTTGCCCATTTCGTAACACACAGATACAGGACAATAGCTTAGCCCTTCCATCATTAACGGAAGTCTTTGCTCTTGAACTCTGGAATTTACAGCTTCATTTCTTCTTCTTTTACTCCCCTGTCACTTTCCACTATGCTGCTCAGGAGGTCCTCTGAGCTGCAATCAGCTTGTCACATGATATCAGCGGCAGGAAGTAAAGATAAGACACACACACAAAGAATTACATATGCACGCAACACTCACACTCAAATTGTGCAGACAGACTGCAGAGACCACCTGAGTTCCTAAATCTAGTGAGAGAGACTAGATCTATTAACTAGCTCTCTTGTTTGACTACCAAGCAAATACTTTAAAGAAACAGTTCACCTTTTTGGGAACATGCATATTTAGCTTTTTTTTTCAAAAGCTGGATGAGAGTACACTGCTGGTCTGTTCGATGAATGTGAAGTTAGGGCCACAAGCTGATTAGCCTAATTTAGCATCTTCTGGAAGCACCTCACCTCCAAACTTCACTAATTAACACACTATACTGTGTTTGTTTGACTTTGAAATAAACAGAAAAGACAACTGTTGGTGTATGTGAAAATGCCTGCTGTAGGGCCTAAGGCAGAGTTGTGACAGTGTGTAAAGCAGCAGAACAAAACCACTTTAGAATATCAACCAAGATCAAGCAAAAGTCTGTCAGTTTGACTGTGCATACTTTATTAAATAAACCATGATAGTATCAGATACATGAATAATAAGAGGGGGGTGAGGAAGTCCTCGATCACAGATGGCCTGTGACAAGATGAAACTGAACTTTATGTGGCCTGTCAACAAGAGATCAGCCTCTGTGAGCGTTTCACTTCCAAACAGCCTGGGCAGGTGTCAGACTGAGAAGGCAGAGCTTTACTGCAGCTAATCAGATTACACTTGTCTCTAATCTGAGACACCAGCAGACTCTGACCTTATGAGCCGTGGAGCTCGTTCAGCACGGCGTCAGTTTGGTTTACTTTTGCCAAACTCACATCACCAAAACAACTAGATGGAAACTGCTGTAGATCTTCATAAATAATCATAAAAAATGAGATGCTGAGCATTTATGCTCACATGCTCAGTTTTACATGACTCATACGATGATTTCCTCTAAGATACCGCTGTTAAATAATGAGAGTGCCCCTCTGGAAATTTTGCTTCACACTGTCTTACTAAAAACTTTATGAAAAGTTCCTTGATTTCTTTCTTTCTCTGTTACCCCTTTTCCACCATCATGTAACAGGCTCTGTATTTTCCTTTTTTCTGAGAATGTGAACAAAATTTATTATGTTCTGAACCCAAAAAGCTGGTTCCCTGCTGGAACATAAACTAACTGATTTTGCTTAATCTGATGCACAAACTGTGATGTCATCATTGGTTGTGTCATATTCTATAGTTTGGAGAGAGAAGATGGAGTAACTATTAAATCCTAAATAGTTATCACTGGCTTGCATTTTCCTTTTGTTTATTTGCTTGATAACAAATGTTTATAAGAACAGAACATGTAGACAATTAAAGTGATCCATTATCTTGTTGCTCCTGTTTTCCCTCTGTTCATGATGCATTCTTGTTTTCAATGGCTGACCTCAAAACCAGTGAAAAAGAGAAGTGGTTAACTAAAAAGGACCAAAGTTTCAAGAATTCTGAACAACACCAGCTGAAGAACCAGAGCTATTTCTGTGAAAAAAGGGTTGTGCGTCAGTCTCTTTCTTGGTAGATGGCTGGTTGAATAGTAAAAGAACTCTAAAGCAGACCAATAAATCACTTGCTAAGTTTCACTCCAACTTCCAAACAGCATCCAGTGGGGCTGCAGCGAAGGCAGCGTTTGAGTTTGTTGATGTAATCACAGCCACGCACTCGGTCTTTGTCTAAATCCGCATAATCTGATGAATCTCAGTTAAACAGTTATTATAAGAACTATGACAGAAAAGATTGGTGTTAAACATTTAGGAATGACATGAGACTGAATGTAATGTTAGAAAACTTAACTTTTAAAATTGCTTTTACTTAAGGGCTACAATTACAAATGAGCAGAATAACTCATGCCGCAGCCACACATCTAAACAAGTATTAGTCAGGCAGGGTTTGCATTTTACTTAAGTGGATTAAAATGATTGAATAAAAAGAGGCAGGTAGAGTTTGTGCCTCTTCAGAGGAAAGACTGGGATCAGTAAGAGCTCAAGGTTGTTATTTTGTCAAGACTGACAGGCTCCAACGTGATCCACTGGAGCTGAGGTAGGAGATAAAAAAGGACAGCAATTCATCATCATGCAGATTGCAACTGACTGAATATCGCCCTGCCTCCAAGCATGAGGGAGAACATATATTGGCTTTGAAACTCGCAAAACACAAATTCCCTCAGCTTGTTTTAAGGTAATGAAAATACAACAATTCTTATTTTCAGGTGATCAGACACAAATGAAAACACACTTCCGAAGATTAAATTAAATTTCTGCCTTCTGCCTTCACACTTGATCCACACTTTTATTTCACCAAAAGTCAAAATTTCCATCTCTCAAACTCCTGCTTTTAGCCCTCAACTGCAGCTCTCTTTACACTGCTGAATCACCAAATGTGTTCCTGCTTTGAGCTTGTTTACCGTCATTGCGTCCACACACCCATCAGAGTGCCCATGGGCTCTGACAAGCCTTTCTGTGTACACCATGGTAACTCCGTCTCACTTAGGAAACTAACACCAAACATACAACTATAACTGACACCCTGCGGCCCTGCTGTTATGTCCTGAAAGACAACAACAGCAGGCTGCCTTTATCAAAAGGTCAAAGCCTATGTGACAGGACAGTGCTCCACACATCTGCTGATGCAGCTTTGAATGAATGTTAAGTTTTACAAGTGGCCTCAGGGCTCTCTGCTACTGAAACCACACACACCGTAACTCTCCCTCTCTTCCATTCCATTCTTTTCTCTCTCTGAATAATACAAACATTTCCCTCTATCTCTCTTTTTCATCCCCACCTTCCTCTTCTCTAACCCCATCCTAACCTCCTCCCACAGCTCCATCTCTTTCTCATCCACCTCTGAACAATTCAACTCAGTGTTGAGGTCCAGTCAGCTGATCTGAGAACTGTGACCTCTGATCTCTGCATAAACAGGCAGCCTATAAGTTCACCCACTATGCATGTGTGTGTGTGCGTGTGTGTTTGTGTGTGTAAGAGAAGTGAAGTTTGATCTGTTTAAGTAAAACAGATGAAGTTGAGAAGAAATGCTTGATTGTACTGACTCATTCTTTATAAATCACAAAATCATTTCAGGCTAAAAACAAGACATCTAAATGCATTTAGCATTTTTTAAAATTCTTTTAAATTTAGACAACTTTGTAAAATTGCTTTGATGCTTCCAACTGCAATCTGTAGGTTTGGTGTTGCATTTTGAGTTTAAGTGAGACAGTTTAGAAGAGCAATTTTCAAAGCTAAACCTTGCAGCTTGGCTAGGGTTAATGTCAGGTGTGAGGTCAGAGGGTAAATGTCATCATAGGTGAACTCAGTGCTCCAGACAGAGGCAAAACAGCTGGAGAAAGGAGACAGGTTACTGTTGCTGCTCTCAAAGGTGAGTACTCAGTCTGCATGAGCTCAACTTCAGCTTCAACGTTTTATTTCCCTCAAAGGTATCACTCTTTAAACACTACAGTGTTTTGCAAATGAGTAAAGGTCTACTGTCGGCCTCCAGCTACTTATCTGTTACACTATTTGTTCTGCTAATGTTTCCAATCTGCAAGACTTGGTCTTTGACTTACTCTGACTCATTAACCTTGAACACACATGCTTATTGACTTCCCTTTTAGTGGCCTTCCCCCTCTAATTTTCTTCTCTCGTCTGAGCACAGATTCACTCTTATCTAAAGTACCGCCGACAGCTTCACTGCAGACAGGAAAAGAGGCAGCCATAGGAGCACTGCAGGCCATGGCAGCAGACACACACACACACACAGCAGACACGCACACACAGCAGAGGGGGTTTACTGTATAAGCCTTGCAGGTACCTGACAGACGTTTTTTTTGTCTCTGGAAAGGAAGTGGAAAAGGTATTATGCCACCTTTAATATTTAGGATTGCAAACCACAGTGGTCTAATTTCTGTGGCATGAACCCACTGAACCCCAAAGACTCAGCTGAGAGTTGTACTACTGTCCTCTAGGGGGGGAATTGAGATGGTCTCGGCCCACTTGCTATTTGAATTGGTAATAGTAACACAGCTCCATTAGTAAACCTTCAATTCTTTGTTTGCCTACAATGAATGTGACACAAGTTCTTGCTTGTTCAAACAGGCATCCTGAGGCTCCGGAGTACTTTTCTAAATGAAAGTGTTCTATTTAGGACGGCCCAGATCAGTCGGTGAGCAGATCAGCAGGATTAAGAACGGGTCTATAAAACCTTTACAATAGCCATTAATCTGGGCCAAACATTGGTACCAACAAAGGTCCCAGATCAGATTTCTCCTCCCATACTGGACTCAGACAGCCTGAGCCTGGCTTTAAGAGCCATTGTCAGGTTTCTCTGTGGCATGCTCTCCTCTCTGGCTACACCTCATAACATCCTGTGGCCTAAATGAGGCTTTCACCCTCACTCCAGGAAGCTGAACAGCAGCTACTCCGCTTCCACAGATTCACTGCCCGCCTAGGACAAAGACAACAGTGCTGACAGGGATCAATTTTGGCCAGAACAGAACCAGATACAACACAGACACAATGCAATACAAACTTGGGAGGACAAGGGTTCAAGCAAGGGATAAAGTAACATTTTAGTCTCTTGGGTTACACAATAAAATCCTCTGTTTTTCTCTTTTCTTAGATTTATGATTGTTTTACTTTAATGATTATTGTTAATACCTTTCCACCTTGGATACAGAATTTAGAGCAATTGTATTTTGAATATAAGATTAATTTTTCATGGTTAACAGAAACGTTTGCAAACCAAAAAGACAATTTCATCAATTTTCTGTAGATGCCTTCAATTAGGTCATTTCGGTCCATCAGAGTATGCATGCGTTTACTAAAGTCAAAGGAGCAGGTGAGCTTCTCATGTAAGGCTAACCACTTCCTGTTTCATGTTGTGTGGCACACACTTTATGGTTACAAGTGGGAAGTTCGCTGCTTAAATAAGAAAAATCTACTGAGCTTGTGTTGTGCCATTTGTAATGCAGCTCAACTAATAGTTAAATGGCTTCTGCATGAACAAACAACTAACAATTTGCAAGGAGCATTAAGCTCTGCGGGTGCTTACTCCACGCAGAACATTTTAAAACTTACGATATGTAACATTTCCTCATTAAAAATGTCTTAATATGATTACATTGGTGTTGTTTTTTTGTTGAGTTCTGTCTGCACTGACATTATCCCAAATGTTTCAATCGACATTCAAACTCAGGTAATCTGTAATCTGATTCAAGGTAAATGTGAGTGTCATTTTGTTGGCTGTTACTAACTTTTAGGGTAACACTAGTAAAGAGAGAGGCAGGAAGCGAAACATGTCTAAATATGTCATGAATGGAACTTTAATACATTTCTGTGTGAATATTTCTGCCAGAGTCACTCAAATTTTCATCTGCAAATGTTGCTGTTTAACATGAATTGAACAAATCCCATGATCCCACGCTACTTCATGATACAATCAAACTTCTGTTTTCATGGTTTGATAGAGGGACCTCTAGTGGCAGAAAAACACATTGTGCATTTGACAGGAAGACTTTCCAAAATCTTTTGCCAAATCCAAAGCTTTGATTGTGCTTCTTTCTCCAACTTCCAACTACTTTTAAATGATTATTTCATGATTCTTTTACTCCTTGAACATGTTACTCACCTAAAGTCTAAAGTGATTTCGTTTCAAACTATACAGGCCTGTGTAAACTGACATTCCAGGACTTTTCAGGATTAAAATAGTAAAGTATTACTTTCAAGGAGTTTACGTCAAGCATGCTTTGCAAGTATTAATAAAATTGCCCTTACACGTGTGTATGCTAAGAGTATTATGCTTTCAACAAAATATGAAGTGAGACTCAGTATGCCAATTTTATGAAAAAATGCACATAAATCACTGTTTTATTATGTTACCAAGGGACAAGGGGGGATTTATTAGATAAAGTGTGATATTTTATTGTTCTATAAAAATCTATATCACCATGCATAGGCAAATGTTTTGAAAGTTTCATATGAAGTGATCAAATTGATGTCTCACACAATTAGTTGTGTGTTACTGTTATGCATCATATTAAACTGAATTCACAAGTGTTAAAACATCAATAAATACATTTGTTAGTTTTTAATTAATGCTAATTTAAGGTGGTTATTTTTTTATAATTCATTTAGATTTATATTGTATGAATGAATTTTCTATGAAGTTTTATTCTGTCTGATTTACCAGTTCAAGATGTTCATCAATTTATTTTATTGTAGTGTTGATTGTTAAAATAAGGCCATTTACTTTTAAAACTGTTGGAATGTGTGTAACTTATATGAGGGAAGGAGCCATTAAAGACATTTATGAGCCTTGGTAGGGTGTTTGTGCTTGTTTGAAGTACCTTGCCCAATCTTGACGAAGCCGATGATGATGATGAGTCCGAGAGCCAGAAGCTTGGCTGCAGCAAAGAAATCCTGCACTCTGGTGGCCGCTTTCACACTGTAGCAGTTTACAAACGTCAACAAGACTGTAGAGAGAAAGAGGGAGACAAAAACACAGAGTAAGAGGCAGTCTGTTAGCGGAAGCATCCTTATGAAGCAGCTCTTAGATGTGCGTCTGTCATCCACCACATGGGCACTGAAAGTGTTCACACTTCACACCACCACCGCAGCATTTTCACCTAGTGTGACGCATACTGTAAAACAAAGGCTCTCATATTTGGCAAATGAACTAACTTTGCTGCAGGTGTTTTGAATGTCAAAACAGCTTTTGGAAAAGTTCTCTTAACCTTCTTTAAAATTCTGTGTGTGTCCATGTGTATGTTTATATTTGCAGCTCTCAAAAGATGCTGTGCACTGGAGGGAAATTTACAGAGATGGTTAACAAATTCTTTAGGGAATAAATTTCTTTCAATTCTACCTCATTTCTTTTACCTACACATGTGCAATGCTGGTAACTCCTGCACACACACAAACCCACACAAAGGGTTGAAGAAGCGGTCACTAACCCTGGACCCCAAAGTGATTAACTTAAGCAGCAGGTCCCTTCAGAGCTCCTAAATCAGGTTGGGGCCACAACAGAAAGACAAAACAGAGCACAATGAGGCTCTGTGTTACTGCAACCAAGACAAAGAGAGACGGGGCCTGAGTACAGTAGAAGGCTGGACACACGTGCGTACACACACATGCACACACTGGCATCCAAATTCACACAGGCACGCACACAATCAAGTGGCTTAAACTTGGGTATAAAAGTGTGTACATGTATGCAAGAATGCACACACATAAAAAAACAAAAGGAACGCACTGATCTCAATGAGACAAATTCCCACAGAAGCAGGTCAAATGGAACAATAACTTGCACAAAATAGACCTATGGAGCTATGGGTGTATGAGATTTGGCTCTCAGCCCCACAGCGACCCTGACCACCCCTCTGCCTACACCACAGGCATGCACATGTACACACACACACATAAATACACATACACATAGTTAACCAGGCCTCTCGGTCAATGGCTTTGTCATGTGGTCTGGGTCAGGATTTAGCCTTCAATCTATCTGAAGATTAGGTGCTTGGGTTACTCCCTGGAACCATATACACTCACTGAAACATACAAATTAATACATATGTGTGCATAATGTCATGTATCCTGTATTCAGACTGAGATGAAATGTGAGAGATAAAGGGGGGGACACTTGTTGTGAGAAGTGGTCAAAGAAAAGAGTCCAACCAGAGACTGGCACCAGAGGGCTAAAGCAGCTAATAATCTGGAGTTAATCTTGTTCAGACTCCATGCAAAACAAGGCTCAAAACAGAAAACGTGTTTGTAAGACACACTAAAATTTACCACTATTTTTTTTTTTTACTATCATTGGTTGTGAAGCTAATGTCTATAGGCTAAAAATATCTACTGGCCCTGAATGCAGCATTTGAGTTCAAATAAAATTGAAGGCTTTCAGAGAAATAGTTTTTTTTAAACCTACCTGTTTTTCCATCCCTTTCAGTTTAATTCTAGTACATTTTTGGCATTTTAATACACATACATAAAATGATAATGATAAAGTTAATTTTTTTAGATTCATATTTAATTTAAATTTCATTTATCTCACTGACACAGTTATATTTTAATTTAAAAGCCGATAATTAACAATGATGAATCACCGTTAACTAACGTGATAGCTACATTTTACTTTGTTAAATTTGAAGATTTCATCCCTTAAACAAAATGGATTATCAGTTTCTTTACATTTTGTTCATACTTAGAACACAGCGGCCATCCAGAAAATATGTCCTTATACAGACATATTTGAGCCTGTAAGCTTAACGTGGTTGTAAGTCAGTTTGAAAATCACAAACAATGAATTAAGTCAACCAGGATAAAGGAGAAAATCAAAACTGGACGTATTAACAAAATCCAACACTACAGTACAAACTAAATGATGTACATTTCAATACTTATGAGCGAGTGATATTTCCTTACACTGCTTCTAATGTGATTACTCATAGAAACGTTTACAGATGATGTGAGGATTCCCTCTCATCTCCGGAGCTGATGTAATAACGCGGCATTTTTCACAACTGTATACAGCCTGTGCGCATGTATCTAGGGCGCGTGAGAGGCTAACTGGCATCGCACGTGGGCCGTGGCTCGGAACGATATCGCATTGAAACATGCCCTGTTTACTGTGTGTAAGTGTGTGTGTACAAGTTGAGTCGGTGGGTTATCTCATATGACTGTGCCCCTATAGCTATGCCGGTATATGTTTATGTTGACAGAATAAACACACGCACAGGAAGCGTAACTTAATCTAGATGCACATCTACCGGCAACATAGCTCACCAAACAACAACCTAACAACGCCTAAAGTTGCATCATCCCCGGCAACATGGCTCGGCCTGGTTCGGCACGGGTACTTACGGATGCAGAGGCAAGCCACCAACTTGGCCCCATCTACTGGCACCTGGCACACGGGGAACAGGGGCTTGAGGAGGTATGTGGCGAAAACGTAGGCGACGATGTACTGCGAGGACGGCCGGATGATGAGCAACTCGATCCAGAGTTTGAGGAAAGCTGGCAGGGAGCCGTACACTTCCAGGATGTAGGCATAGTCCCCTCCGGACTTGGTGATGGTGGTCCCCAGCTCTGCGTAGCAAAGTGCTCCCACCGTGGAGAACACCCCACACACAGCCCACACTACCAGGGACAGACCCACCGAACCGGCCTCCTTCACCACGCCGGTCGGTGTGACGAAGATGCCCGAGCCTATGATGGTGCCCACAATGATGGCCACGCCGTTCACCAGAGTTATGGTCCTCTTCAGGGTTACCCCCTCCCCGCCTCCAGCGGCGTTGTTAGGACTCCCGTCGCTTCCACCCTGGTTGGAGTCCCCCTTTTCCCCGCCGCTTCCCGGGGACAGCATCCTTTCCGTGACTTGCTTGTCTAACTCCCTATCTGCGGAGGAATTTGAATTTCTCTTTTTCAAACTCGACATCGTTGGCTTAGTTTCCTCTTTCTTTTTCCTCTTTTTCTTTCCTCGCTCGGGGGACAAAGCTCAGCAGTTTGCCGCCTCTCTCTCTCTGTCGCCGGCGTGTCCTTCCTCTCTCTCTGTTAGGTCGGACGGCTGTCGGGCTCAGCCACGAGGAGTCCGCGGTGTGTCTCTTGGTATGAGTCAGAACAGCGTGCTCTCCTCGTATCTCTACAACATCCGCGTCTAAAGAAACTGGTAATTGGCATCATGGCCCTCCTCCGTCAAGGCCAGCCCCTGCTTTTAGATCGGCGTCTCCTTGCTGAAGCCTGCACCACTGTCTTTTCCGCCCCACAGCGGCGGATAGCGGTACTACACCAGTACACTGAGTGAGGCCTACATTTCTTCATCCCACAGCTCCAGTCTGATCTTGATTTGACCAGATGACTTCACATAACAGGACCTGGTCTCGTCGACCTAGTATCAGCTGTACTTAATGAACATAACATCTGCAAGTAAATACTAGCACGGAGGCACAGGAGCAAGAAGCACCCAACGTTAAGGATTCTTTGATTTTCTAGCCAACCACACAAACCGGCTGGACTGGATTTATGGCTTAGTAATCTCAGACTCAGACTCCACAAATAGCCTGAGGGGAGAGGAAGCCCCTTTTCAGTGGGGATCCAAAACATCAAGTGTCACTTATCAGGCCCATCCTCTTCGTACCATGGCCCAGCTTGTGTAGCCCATAGTGTTAAAACCTCTGAGTCATGAGTGAAATTCAGGGTGTCACTCACTGATTTCAAGCATGGTTAAGTTTCTGCCTGCAGAATACAAGACTGAAAGCTGGTTGTATATGCAAATGCTGACAGTGAGGTATCAGTCTGCTGTAATGGAAATCCCATCAGTTTTGAGATTTGTTATCACTCAGTTGACTTGCAACTTGCACCCACTGGATGAATTTCAATGTAAAAAAAACATGCAGAGGGAAGACTCTTGCCAATTGAACTCATTTAAACTTTAAACTGTTTAATTCAAGCACTCACTGCTGCTGCCCTAAATTCGTTAACAAGCTCCCAAACAGGTCTATTGCGGCCCCTGAGGACAAAACACACACAAGAATAAAAAGTAAAAATTCATTCACTTTTTTAGTTAATTTTTTAATTGGATAAGGTAATAAGTAGGAAACTGCAATATATAAAAATACAAAGGCAGAAACTGCACAACATTAAATGATCAAAAAGAAATTGCAACACCTGTAAACAGAAGTATTTAAAAAAAATAAAGAAAGAAAAAGAAAAGACAAAAACTAAAAAGTACTTGTGCAATATAATACAGGTGTGCCTTAAGACACAAATCCAATTCAGGGTTACAAATCATATGTCTGCATTTGTAGAGTTAAAGGCAAAGTACACACTCAGCATGTTCCTAATTGTTTGCACATCTGCAGACATACAACCATAATTCACACTCACACCTATAAATGATAACCCTATAAATGATAATATGAAAATACAAAACACATACAAGATAAACATATTCATTATTTAAAGGGAGGACCAAACTTAAATGCAGCAACTCTGCAAATATTTAAACATAATAAAAAAAAAACAGTAGGAATGAACAACAAGAGATAAAACATGGAGGGCAGCTTAACATAAAAACTTCTTCTTGTACATGTACCACTTCATGTCTTCAGTATTTCTAGATTCTTCTCAACTGTTCTTGCTTGTACTCCCATATGTGAGCTACCCTTTAATGACTGCCAGGGATCATGTTTGTGTAACAAACCTTCACAAATATCATAAAAACATCACAAATATTTCTTTTTGTACACATAACAAATGTTAAAAAAAATGTTACATTTTGGTCCCTAAGCAATAAACTGTTATATTTCTTGTACAAGGAGTGTCATGGTAGAGTTCATTTAATACAAAGTTATGCATATTAAAGTCACTGCAATTATATTTATATCTGTCTAGAATTTCAGTTTAAGTTCATGCTTGATGAAGGGGAGCTAATTAAAGACACAAAATACAAGAAGAGAAGCAGTAATAAGAAAGTTTGTATGCAACTATGGCAGTGAGGCCGGGCCACATTCAGCCCACCACAGTGCTGGAAAATGTTGCTTAACCAACTGCGCCAAGATGGCACAAATTACTTCAAAAGGCACTCAAGAAGGAGGCGTTGGTGAGAGGAGAGGCAGACTATGTGGCAAAGTTTTAAGTGTGTGGTTGGAGCCTGTCCTGCCCTCGAGTGCTTGGAGCTGGAGCTGTTGGTCTCATTGGATGAGGTGGGCCTGTGAGGCTGGTCACATGGGAGCATCAGGAAACTGAAGTCAATGTTCTGGATGACTTTCAAAGCCTGCACTGGGAGTTTGTCCAGAAAAGACACACACTAGACTACACACTCGCTGCTATTTGACCCTGACAGCTGACTCTGACACCATTTTGGTGCCACAGATTCACCAACAGACTCACACGCAGTACACTTCAGTGGAGCACCATGGGACACACTGCAGTTCAAACTGGAAGCACTTTTGTATCCCGCCTGTCTCACATCTCAGTGAGACACACACTTATTAAGCAACTATGTATACAGAAAAGGTATATAGAGGTGCACTTTGACAGCCCCCCTGTAAGATAAACACACAAGTCTGAGCCATGAGCTACAAACAGACAATTTCCTTTGTTCAGAATAGGTGGACATACTCGACATTTAATGGCTAAATCCAGCCTAAAGGTGCGTCCCGATATTGTCTCTGTCCGCCTGCACAAAGCCTGAGGAATGCAGGGTCCTCATTTGAGGTCTAGCTACAGACTAAGAAACACAAATATACTGTAATCCATGTCTGTCTGTCTTTGTAAACCCGTACTACAGCTCCCACAGACCCCCAAGAGACATGAGAACAAATGAAAGACTTTTCTTTCGGGAGACTATGGGAGACTTATGTCAAAGTACAATTTCATAGGAAAATAACAAGCCCTGCTTTGTGGAGAGATGTCTCACTGGGGATATTTTTCATGAAATTAATAAACACTTGGGCTGGACAGCTCCTCTAATTTTCAAAATGTGGTGTAACTTTCATTTGTAGTTGGTCGTTGTTTGATTTAGGGTGGCTAGATGAACTCATCGCAGTCACCCCAAGAGTACTTCACCTTAAAGAAAACAGCTGCTCTAAAGATTATTGAAGCAATATCATAGGAGGAGTGATGTTTTACTGAATATCACGTGCTGATATTCAGGGCGACATCACGACCTCGAGTGTGATATTGCTCTTATATAATATATCAACAAAACCAATCTATTAGTTAACAGTAATAAGCCACAACAGATTATGTTTTGTTTGTTTATTTAAACATTTATTTGGCTCCGCCAAAACAATTAGTTCCGCAACTTGACCGGGACTTTACTGTTGCTAGGCGACACAAACAATGTCCATATTCGAGCACACTAGTTTAGTATACTTAACGAAGGCCAAGGCCTGCTAATGTGATATTATGGACATTTTTCTGTATATTTCTATTGATTGAACAAGCGTTCAAAGTTCAGAGCCCACGTTGTTTGGTTTACTGTGTTAGCTTTACTTTTGCTCCTCTCCAATTTGTCGAGGTCGGCTGATGTCATATGAGCACATCATGAGGTTTGCATGGAAATATGCCGCCTTCTTCCCCTCCTCGTCCTTTTCTATCGGCCGTTCATACTTACACGCAGATGCTTTGTTTGGAAAAATGTGCATCTTCTCGGTATAGTTCGTTAGAATGCAGCGTTGAGCTCGGGACCGACAGTTAGTGTAATCATTAGAACACAGTTAAGCGCAATGATACATAAGTTAAATGTCCCAGTGATGTTGTACTGTAGGTCTATATCAGTACTCATGGAATGCCTCTCGTCCAATCAAATTACTTGGTCGGAACTATCTGTTGTATGATAAAAGCACATCACTAAGGTACTGAGAGGCATGATTCTTGCAGTCAACTCAACGCATATCATCCTGGTCCTGTAAAAACTCAAAAGAGCACAGAAAGTAAAGCTAAAAATAGTCCTCATCAAATATAGTATTAATCATTGGAGACTTAAGTTTGTTAAAAAACCACACACACACACACACACACACACACACACACGCACAGTGCCCTGCTGTTTGGGTTACAAAGATTTACATCTTCAGTGGTAAACAATGCACTAGGGCTGAGTTCATAAAGCAGGTCAGAGACTATTGGAAGTCGCAGAGTTGTTTTTTTGTCCTCTCTTTTCAAACCAGACGATCTGCATGCGAATTTGTCTCATGCCAAATGGTGTTTCACATGTGAAATATGTTCACATGGGATGGGTCAACATTTGAAATACAATCAGAGCATATTTCCCTTATTTTTGTAGAATAAAAGATGTCATTCAACTCATCTAATACTGTAACATTTTGTGTTGTTAGCCAAGAAAGATATTAAAAATATTAGGTAGCCATGAAGGTGCAACCTATGTTGCAATATTGACGTTATTATAGGTGCTAGAGCTAGTCAAAATTAGTACCACATTTCACATACATGTTGTTAATTAGGCCTTAGATTTTGTTTTATCTTTAGAATTTCCATTCCTAGAAACATGTGAAAAGCTAAAAAGTTATCATTCCAAATAAACAGAGCTGGAGATGGCTGGTATCTGTTGTGTCATACGAATCTAGCAAATTTTCCACAAAGTCTGACCAAGTAGCACACTGAATTGCAGTGTACAGTCCAGAGGCTTTCTCTGTCTTCAGTCCTGTTCCTTTATGCTACCTAACTCTCATAATGAATGTGACTATTATTTATTCATGCTAGAATTCTTCACGTGGCACCTTATACAGTGCTGTTTCTTAGTTCAGTGTTGACCACACATTGCATGACTGAGAACAGATTCCTACCCTCCCACTCTGTTAGGTGAACGATAGATGTTGCACTGATGGGAAAATGCTTGTAAACAATGCGTGACACAGTGTTGTGGGTGTGGGAGAGGTCCTGTCCTGGCAGCTGTAGTAACATCCACTGTTTCAAGCTTCTCTCCCAGGGAATAGGCCGACCATTGAACCAGCAAACACACAAACATACAAACAATCTATCCTCTCAACATTGTCCACAATCTTTTGCAGTAAATCAATGTGCACAAGGACATTTTATAACTGTTGATATTTTAGGAAGGCCTGAAAAATATGCCAGTTAGGAACGAAGTAAGTAATGCTCCAGTTGCAGTGTCAGCATTTTTCATGAATTCATCCTGTTGTTGGTCATATTGCAGGAAATTCTCTTGCAGCTGAAAATGAAGCCGTTGCTCTTAAAAACTAGTTTTACTTGTGCTTTCTTAGCAGGAAGTGCTTTAGAGCTTCAATAATCCAAAAAATACAAATAAAAAAGAAAAGTCAATCAAAGCTGCTTTGAAGTTGGTATCATTGAGAAGCAGTTGGAAACAAATATATTTGATAAGATTTAACTAAATTGACCAATCTATGAATATTTAAGTAAGAAGAGTTAACTTTTAGTGTTCCTGTATTTACAATTCAATAGAGTTTATCTGCTTTCACTGCATCCCTTTTGTTTGGATTGTTTTCTACTCTGTACAGTGAGTTTAGTTCCACACAGGACACACTGGTGTCCCAGGAGTTAAAGCATTGACCATGAGCTGCGACCTCACGGGTTTGTATCTGATGGTAGGCCTTAATATGTTACATGTCACTGCTTCACTCTGCTCATTTCCTTCCTTGTTTCCTGTCATCTCTCAACTGAAAAAGTTGAAAAGGCTGAAAAAGTTCAAAGAATGGCCCAAAACAGCAAAACAGAGCATTTTTTAAGCTACCTTTTGCTAAACAGCAATTTTTTGTTGTAAATTCAGAAAAGAGAAAAAGAAAAATGAAAACAAAAGTTGGCCTTACAACACAACATTTGAGTTTATCAGCAAATCACTGTTTTTCTTGTGGACATTTTTTCAATTTTATAATTGTAAAATATAGCACAGCTTATTTTACAAATGCCACAGTTTCACTGGGGGCGTTGACAGCAAGTTATTGCAGGGATCTCATGGATGAAAGTCTGTTGTCTGAAATATCTGAAGTGGCAAACAAATACACTGGAAAGGCTAAAGAGCACAAAGATGAGTAAAACATGAGGAGAATGAGGAGGAAGAGCAGCTGGCTTGCAGTTCTGAGGGAAAAGGGCCTCATGTAAGTTCCTGTTTATATCTCTGCCTGTATAGAGAACTGGAGGGGTTCATGAGTTGTTGATCCAAAATGATTCCCTTTAAACAGAGAACATAAAGGGAGCAGGAAGACAAGTTTCAAGCTCGTCTTCCTATTTTCCTTCTTAAATACCAAAAATGATCATTCAGATATTCATCAGCAACAGGTTACTTTGACAAAAGTAGTGGAACTAATTTCTGTTGAAGAAAATGTTTTACTAATGTTAACATTCTCAGAGGGACAAGTTAGCATCATACCATGCACAGTTTAGCATAAAAAAGGACTGTTGAGGCTATTGGGAATATCAGTTCTGCAGTTATTTGATCAAAAATCAAAGCATGGGACAGAATGAAAGATTAAGATTCCTTAGTTTTTTTAAGATTCCTCCTCTGGGGACAAAAATATTAATATTAATAAAATGCATTTCCCAGCTGTTAAAGGAATTTTTAAGTCTTCCTTTTTTTTAATCTAAACATATTTTTCAGACTTTTACAGATTTACATCTTGAGTAGAAACCAGTAGGTTTGGGGCTGAGTGCCTTGTTAACATTTAGGAAAAAACGAAAGTAAAAATTCACAATGTGCTGTAACAGAAGTAATTATGTTATTATAAGAAGACCAAATTTCAGGAGAGCAAAGCTTTCCATGAAAAGAGGAAGTTGGGAAAGACTGAAGCCTGCCTTGTTAGCCGTTAAAAAGGGAAGTCGTCACATTATAAAGCACTACTAACTCTAGTGAAAGTACAGTGGCAACTGGTGCAGCACACTGGGGCCAAAAAGCTTTCAGGGGCCCATGATGAATGGAGATTATAGCTGCTCAGTTATCACAAGTTATACAGATTGTGTTGCCTAGTCTTCAAAGCATCTGTTAAATGACGACATTAAAACTTCCTTCAAGTAAATAGTTCTTCCATCTTGTGTATTACTTCGTTTGTGTGTATAAAATATCCATGCATGTAAGAGCATGACTGTGTCCTTGTGTTTGGGGCCAGAGGGAAGGTAAAAAAAATTGTACCAAAGAAAGTTACCCGACACTTCAGACCACAAACAAATATTTGTAGAAGCTAATAGGCCAGTTTTCTGACATTACCAGTTCATCAGCATGTTCAGCAATTAAACACGTGTAAAAAAAAACAGCTAAGAGCATTGTTTGTGCTTGTAAAGTTCCTGTTAAGTCACGTTTTATTCAGCAGTTAGAAAATGTTTTCTATCTCAACAACTACAAAGACACATGTGCATGTTTATAATCATACACTATGAGTTCAAAGCTTCAGGGTCTCCAGTCAGTCTGTCCATTCATACAATCAGGGGAAGCCCAGTAAAGACCAACCGGTGTGTTCCTGTAGAATCAGGCGTCTCTTCCCAGCAGCCAAGCACAATAAACAACCCCCGAAGTCAGCTTCAATCACCATTTCTTAGGTTTGAATCAGGTGGAGGCCCAAATCACAACCGGCCGTTATAACAGTGTATAAAAGAGTGTAAACAAACCAACCATGGAACCCCAGGCATCTGGGTGGGGGCCACCAAACATCCCCTCTCTATGTCAGGGGGCTTCAAAGGTATCTGTGGGAATAGTGTAGAGGTTGAAACAGAGGGGTATGTCCAAAAGGTTTAATTTTCAAACATGTTCTTGCTCTGGTGCATGCTTGGAGAAAATCTGGGTCAGGTGGGGGTATAGGGGAATGTAGGGATGTATACATTTCATGGAAAGGAAATTTATAGACCAGCATCTTTGTTGTTCTCTACTTTTTAAAGTTTGGTTGTTAGTTTTAACAGATGTCATTAAATTGCTCAACATTTAATCCATTCAATCTTCTCGAACACAAAAAAAGAGACCTAAATCATTTTTCCATCACATAATATTTATTATTATTATACCATTAATCATTTATTAATAAGCAAAATTCTTTAAACTATCTTTACATTTGTATCATGTGACATTGTCAGGTGGTTTTTAACCCTCCCCATTACCCCCTGCAAGGAGCAGGGTCTGAGGGAGCAAATGCTTCCTGGTTGTACAGCTGGGCAGAGGCCTTTAAGGAGCTTTCCCTGTGAATCCCCGCAGGGCAAGAATGTCGGCTGCCCACTGGACAAATAAACAGCTAAAATGTGCACTGCATACATCATACACAACATACACCTGCTAAAACATCATATCGAACTACAGGAGGGAAGAAAACATGTATCAAGAGCGTAAAAGATCCAGAAGAGAATACAGCATGATGGTAGCACTTAAAAACATTTCATGTCTACAAAGGCAGAGTGATACAGCTCAGAGGATGACAAAAAAAAGTAAAAGAAAGATGCCAGAGTGGTGAAATTTTAAAATTCTCAAGATGCAGCTGGGATGCAGAAAACATTGCATTTAACTTGCTTGTAACATTTTATAAGAAAGTTACAAGAAAGTTAGTGTTAAATCTTAAATTGATTTCTGACAGAGAAGGCCATTTAAATAAAAATTTGACAGACTGAACATTTGCATATGTTAATACCTGTTGCATTTAAAGTAAAAAAGAGGCACAGAATAGTAACTGAACATGAGTAAAATGCCATAAAACATGAAGGCAGATCATGGTGTACAATTAAAACAGCAATACAATACAGTTGAACAAGATGAAGGCAGTACTGGGTCCCTTGCTCCATATTAACATAAAACAATGAACAAAGATTCGGTATTGCATTAGATGTAAAGAAAGTAAAAGCTACTATACAACAGTCCTGAAAGTGTGTCAATGCATATCAGTAAATTCTACACCAGACACATTTCTGCTTTTCAGAAATCTCCTGACACCTCCCATTTGGCCCCTGCGGCCCCTTAGTGTTTATGTAGCAGTTCAGGAGCCTTCACAACATGTTAACATCACATAGCCTCAAATCTTTTCAATACATATCTAGTTAGTCTGTTCAGTATGGGGTCTCATGCCCACTGGGAAGATGGGGCAGGGTGTGCACGCCTGAGCGTCCGTTAACGAGGGGAGGAACGGCTGTTTGGACAGTTGCATTGTTACTCAGGGATTATAAAGACAACCGTGACCTCTCGCCCCTGCCTCAACTCAATTGTGCGTCAATGGAGGAAACTTTCATGTGGAATGTTGAAAGTGGACGAATAAGTGTCTTTTATGGCAGTTTTCAAGTTTCTAGTGTAATTATAATTTCCTGTCTTGAAGATGGGAAATCAGACACATCTGAGAAACTAAACAGGCTGTTTGATGTTGTGAGCCTGAATCAAAATCTCCATCCCCCCTCCTTTCTTTCTTCCACAAACCTCTTTCTCCTTCTAATAGTGCCAAGATTCACCCAGCGCATCACAACTGTTGGACATGAGCCAAAGCAAGCTGTGTGCAAGACTTCTTTAGAGGACGCAAGGTTGCATAAATTGCTCTTAACAACAAATTCCTCTTCTGCATTATGTGCTTGTTGGATTTAGTGTAAAATACACAGAGAAGAGCTTGACTTACTTTAGTGTAAAGCTTGGTTTGTAACTTAAGTAGCTCAAATAGAGAGCTGTAGTAGTGAAACCAGATCTCCTGGGTTCTGTTCCTGAAGAAGGAAACCCTCATTTAAAATCTCATTGATATTTAAACCAACATAAATAAATAAGCTTTGGAGCAGAGCCTTTTCTAGCAATATGTGGGCTTGCTTTAAATGACCTTAGATCACTGTTTACTTAATGTCATCTCCTTTTAGTGGATGGTAATGAACCTAGATTTTTGTGGACTGAACATTACGGCTGAAAAAAGGGGCAAGTCTGCGGGCAAATCAATGTGTTGCAGCCTGCTCAGGCATGTCCGTAATAACAGCAGGACAGAAAGCAGCGAACACTGTAGATGTTTTCAGATGTTTTCTCTGTGGTCACAGAGTGATGCGACCACTGAGAAAACTACCAAAGTAAGTGTCTAACTACATCAAAATTAAAAAAGATGACCATTTCTAATAGTAACAGCTGCAGTGAATGCCAATTTGACCCAAAATAATAGAAATTAAACCCTTAGACAATGCTCCTTTTTTCTCAAAGACTGATAAAAAAGAAATTCCAAATAATAGACAGGGTTACTGAAACTAATGGATCATAGTCAAGATTCGGGTGTCTTGTTCTGTCATGCCTGTTTCTGTGAGCAACCACTAACCATAATAAAGCAAGTGGGGCACAGAGATATTTGTCATGCTCAAAAAGTGTTTTGAGGAAACTCTGCAAATTAATATTTAAGGCACTGTGGTAATGAGGCTTGAAACTGCTTTAAAAAAGTTATGGAAGATAACTGTTTTCTTTAAGTATATATATGTATGTGCTCAGTAACCTTGCAAGTTTGTGCGCATCAGTAACATGTAATAAGTTTACGTAAAAGAATCAAGGCTTAACAAAGTTTCTGTAAAACTGCATGTGTTGGATGTTAAACTGTTATACAGAGTAGAAAACAAGATTTCTGAATGTCAGTTGTAAGTTAAGTACCATCTCTTTGCTACAGATTAAACCATGCCTTCTATTGATCTTGTTTGAATGTAAAAGACATTGTACAAAACGCCTGATATTAGATATGTGTTCTCCTCAAGAGAGATACTCCCGAGGTGATAACTCCAGTCAGTTAAAACCTCCTGGGTTTTCTGCTGCAAACCCGCAGCAGCTCCAGCTTCCTTATATGGATACAAGTCAGAGCCGCCTCTCATGTACCCACTGTGGCCAGAGCTGTTGAGTTTTTACCTGCAGCTTAGCCAAGTCAACAGTCACTGAACGAGAAGTAAACATAATAAATACGTTTCATGTTAATAAAATCAATAAAAGTATATATTTTCCCCCACAGCAATCATCCCTTATTCATCATTGGTAGTCAAACAAAAATCTGAAATATCTGGAAAAAAGAAAACAAAATTCTGAACTACTTAGAAATAGAAGTATCACTTCATCCTCCATGTACGATTGCTTTCTGCATGGAATAAAATAATGAAAACAATCCAATTAATTCAGTTAAAAAAACAGCAATAAACTTAACTTAAGCTACCCTGCTTTTTTCTGCTTCAAATGTTAATGAAACATCTTCTTTGTGTGGATGGAAAAAAAAGGATTCTGGAAAGAGAGTCACAGAGCAAACGTAGTTTTGGTACAGTTTCTGTTTGGTCTCCGTGTCTGACGGTGTGAATGTGTGTTACTGTGTGAGAGGATGTGTGTACTGGGTCAAGCAGCGTCAGTGGGTGTGCTTGTCGCCCTCAGCTGTAGGCGTCTCTTGAAGAAAAGGAGTGAAGGAAGAGCGGACAGTTCGACCACGGAGAGGCTGCTGCACGCGGAAGTTGTTCACCATACTCTTCTGCACTTCCTCCTCAGCTGAGGTGAAGAGAAGGCTCCTGAAGACGGCCAGCTACAGGGGGGCGAAAAAGACCATCAGAGAAAGATCTAGCTTCACAGGTTCGTAACACCAGTTTGTGCTACTCATAGGTTGCATGTCTTGAGGTAAAGAATGTTGTCTTGTAAGTTTGGCCGTGCTTAATATAGTTTATTACTCACATAATTGGCAACACCTTGACATGAGTAAAACCCTTGTAGTGTGGCAAACCCTCTGAAAAATGCAATTAAACCAGACCTACCACCACCTGGATGTGTGCCTCCACAAACCAGTAATGTTGCAGTCTATATCCATGTCTGCTCAGATTAATACATGCTTTGAAGACTTTGATGGAATGTAATGAAGGATATTAAGTTTATTTTTTGGTGAAATAGAGGTTATTACTATATTGACATGTTAGACTTCAGTGAATAACGTCAAGGTAAACACGTGTGGTCATCACTAGAAGACTACTTTTTCCAAAGGAGCACAGAGGACCGATACAGAGCTCCAACACATGATGCAATATCAATGAGGCTTAAGTCAGCAAAACCAATACGCCTGCGATGGACTGCAATGTTTGAATATGGATGTTCTTGCCAAGAAGTTACAAATTGTAAAGCGTGAATACTTCACACACATCTTCAACCTGGAAGCATAGGGGATCTAAACAATCAGCACATTTTCAAATTGGGCACCCAAGTTCAGTATCACCAATACTATCATTATAATTATAATTGATTATGCATTATAGAGTTATGGTCAACAACATGGCCTGTAAAAACAGCAGGATAGGGCTAACTTTAAAAGAACAGACTTAAAAAAAAAGCAGTTCATAAGCTAAATTCAGGGGTTCTGAGCTTTCAACTCAGATGTCAGAGGACTTGGACGGGAAAAAAAGACTTAATTTCTTCTAGTTCTTCTGTAATGATGACTTGACAGTTGGCTCGAATCTTTACACAATATTGTGTCTAAAGAAGTGAAGTTATTATTATGGATGTGACGACTCTGAACCGAGACCAAAGCACAAGGGAACCATCTACGATGTTGAATCCCAGAACAATGACTCCATCCCTACCAACCCACTGCTGCTGCTGCATTACAAATTTATCTCTTTTGCTTTCTTGTTTTATCCCGACACACACTGACCTTAATGACAAAAAACATTTTTCCTTAAATTTGAGAACCTTCTCATCTCTTCTCATTTAGTGTTACCTGATGGTTGGATGGCATTCTTACTCTGTGCCTGTGATAGAAAGCTGCCCGCTTTTGTCATTTGACTTTGAAAGGTTGGGTGTAAATGGAATGTGACACATTTGTAATTATGAGCAGCTTCTGAACTCTCATGACTTACAAATGTGCTGCATTTTATTCACACCCAACATCTCAAAGAATTTGTGTTGCTCTCTGTTACTATGTAGTCTGGTCTTAAGAGAAGTGTGTGGTAGAAGTGTTTTTTTGTGTTTATCCAGTAAATATAGTCTATGTATACTCAACAATTTTTATCATATGTTAAATTAATTAATTTGTGTACAGTTAATTTTTCTAAAGTTAAAGTACCTCCACGGTGTTCTTTAGCATTCTTAATATTACAAATTAATACTGACACCTCTAAAGGGTCTGTTCATAACTAAAACCTTGGACCAGTTAAAATGCTCCAAGACAGAGGATATTTTTGACTATAACCTACATTTTTGAAGTACTCTGATTACTCATTTCGTTAACTTGCCACTAAAATGATCCTTTTTTTGCCCCCTGATGCCTGGAAATCAAACCCCTCGTTTTTAAGTCTCACAACCTAAAACCAATGTAACCAATTACAGACAATGTATATGATCCAGGTTTTGTCCCAGTTACTCCAAAAGTTATTGAAAGAGTAATTTGTGACCGATTACTCTTTCTCTTTATAATAAACACAAAAACTAAATTGTAAGTTTGATAATGATCCCTGAGAAGAAATAATTACATTCTGAAATAGAATTTATACTCTGATTGTTTTATGATTGTTTACCCACTTGTGTTTTACTATCCAAGTTTTGTACTGGCAAAAGCACAGTGGGATACTTTGACTTTTCTGTTTCTTGTGTAAAAAAATGTTTATCTGTCAGTTCCCAGCAGGTGTGTGATGTTATCAGAGTTATCAGTTATCAGATAGGCTGTATTGAATTCACTCTTCAGTCTTTATCTTTTACCAGCTGGAGGCTGAGAAACAAACTCACTTAAAGTAAACAGCCAAGAGTGATGAATGAACAAGTAGCAACTGCATATTAAATATATTACAACTAATGAAATGATACAGGAGGTTGTATCTAGAAATATGACTGCTTAACTTCACTCCAGCTGTCTCTCAGCCCGGTAGGGTGTGAGATTATTTTGCAAATTTAAATTCTTTTGTTTTGTTAGCAAGTGATAGCAGGTGCTCTCTGAAACTCCTCTGCTATTATGAGGAGTAACATAATACCAACAATGACACACACACAGACGCACACACACCTGATCATGGCTGACTTCTATGTGCTGCTTCATGACAATCCAGGTGACCGACTCTGTCAGAGGGGGTGTTGTCAGAGAGCCGTGGTACGTCCAATAGTCATCAGTCTTGGAGGGCAACAGACAGGCAGGGTCGAACTTGGTAAACTCCACTACGCTGCCCTACAATCAGCCAGAGACAGAGCGACAGAAAATACAAAACAAAAAACACATGGTTAGCTAAACTGTATGTTCAATTATTTTCAATGTTACAGGAAAGTGACAAGCAGGATCAAAGCTTAATTTTGTCCACACAAATGTTCTAACATTTGCCATGCAGCAGAATCATTACCATCTATAATTTATAAATAAAATGCCAATGTGTTGAAATTCGAGAAGTTTAGAATCAGTAATGCATAGGATAAAATAACACAGAAGTGAATCTAAATAATTATTCCAGCCTTCATTATCTAATCGTTATCAAACACAAAATGTCAAATAAGTATTACACAGTAGGTGGTAAACCACTGACACATTTCTTCTTTTTAACTCATACACCAACCTTGTTAGACATTTCAATTGAGGTGAAACAGGCTTGTCAGCATTTGTTGATACTCTGATTGCAGTAAGAGGAGCCTGTCTTACCAGTCCTGAAGTATCTCTACTAAACCACTAGAGGGCATCAGTGTCTACCATCTAGTGATGCTCTTACTGTTCATGTCAAGATTTCTAATAGTCTGGACAATGGTCAATTTTGCCACTAGAATGGGGATTATATTTCAAACACATAAACTTCAGCTTAAAAAAGGAAAATGTGGCGTGTTTGAGTGTGTTTTTGTATGCGTGTGAACCAACCTTGTGTCTGATAGCAGGCAGAGCATCTACCAGTTTCTGTAGTCCCTCGTGTCTCTTTCCCACCTACACAAGGATTAAGCATTAATTGTGATTGTGGTTACAGTGTAAAGCTGCATGAACATCACATACCTCCAGGGTTTGACTTTAAAACCTGTCCTGCTGCCAAATGCAGGTAGTGGGCTGTCAAATCAGTGCAGCTGTGATTTTTTAGCTTCATCACTGCAGTATGAGCAATGTAAAGGCACTGGGATGGCAGACTGTACACTTTAAAAACTGGGCCTTAAAATGACAAAAAGACCAGAAAACTAACAGAGGGCAGTCCGATGCTAGACTGCACAGGACAGGATGACTTGTTGGTCTGTTGGCTACTTCTAATGCTCATGGGGAGCATTGCGAGCATATGTTCAGTGTCACTGTCCAAAATAGTAGACGGAAACATGAGTGACAGTGTGAGTGTCTTGCATATGTGTGTGTTGTATACCTTCAGAAAGACTCCAATTACAGCCAGTCCGTTGTCCTCCATCACTGCCTCCTCAAACAAGCTGTATTTATCAGAGTTCCAGTGGACCAAGTGGAGCTGAGAACAAACACAGCACACACATAATGAGTCTGTGTGTTTATGCCTGTTTTAACAACAACCCTGATCTTTTTTACTCTCTCTGTCCTTGTCCCCAGCCAACTCATCTGGTCCACAACTTTCTTCTTGTCTTAATTTATTTTTTTTAATCAAAGAGTTTAGTCTTGTAGTTGACTAATTTAGCTAAAATTGCTGTGATGTGTTCTGTTCTTATATGTATTAACATACATTTTCTTTTTAGTTAATTAAGATGAAATTAAGGTGGAGTAAATACAGAGTAAATAGCAGTAAACACAAGGTTAGTGTTGTAGAAAGAGAAACTTGACCTTTGTGTTTTATATTTTATTTACTGACAAAAGCTCACTGATATACTATGAAAGGAGGTTCAGTGTATGTGTAAATGAGAAGCAGAAGTTGCAAAATTATAGTGTATAGCTGACAATCGAAGTAAACTTTGCCAGACAAGACACTGAAAATAAATGTCCAATAAATAAAAATATGGATGGACAATAGATGAAGGTATGTAAACACAAACAGATTTAACAAAACTCATCTTTTGCACATTTTGCTAGGCAGACATTGTGTTCAGAAACACACAAGGACAAAAAGCCATTTGTGCACATGCAACCATGGAACAAAGTTGTCAGACAGGTCTGTAACTTGATCCTCTGCACACACACACACACACACAAAGACTGCTGAGTGATGACAACAAAGATGTAAATGCATTCCTAGCACCACCAACAAGGGCCTGACAGAGGATACATACCCACACATGCGCGCACGCTGACACAAACACACCCAACCACCCACCCCAACACACACACACATGCAAAGAGTGGATGGAACTTGTTACGTAAGTGTGCTGTGTGGAATAACATGACAGGATGTTAAGTGTCAAACATGACCACCCGTTGGGATAAATACAGTGCTGATGTTTGAATTTGACATAATAGACAAAAAAAGAGGCAAAGAAACATGGCCGGATCAAGAATATTGCTGCATGCCTGATGCGAGTCATACAACTGGTAGAGGAAAAAGTTTTTCATACAGGCATGGAATAATCACAAAGTCTTTTGTGGCCAAACCTTGATGTCACTGCAACACTACTCTCAGTATTTTTCCAGGCATTTCAGGAGGGAAATGCAAATGGACAAGAAATGGAGCTAAAAGATTCAACATTTACACTGTAAGTAAAGCAAATTTGCTTGCCTTTATTTCTCTTTTTCTTTAAACCCAGCAGAGAATTTTTTGAATGTGGAAAGTAAATGCAGATGATGACCTAAATTCACTTTTTCTCTCTTGCTATCTTCTTATGACCTGCTTTCTTGAACACTTCTGACTTTTTCCTGTCAATGCACTGGTCACATGATAACACACACACACACCTCTCATAGACTGCACAATTGTTCTTAACATGCTCAATGACTCCAGCAGCAGGCTTGTCAGGTTTTTTTAGAAAAGGAAAAGCAAGTTGGGCTATTTTTAGTTTTTTTCTTTTCATAGTAATAGCACAGCTTAATGCCACCGCAAACTCTGAGGGAATGACCACATATAAGTCATGTTAATTTGAATTTTTGAGTTGTACAGGGGAAGAAATGTTATTAACAAAAACATTAAAATTCAGTCAAAAAGGAAAAGATATGACAGCTGGCAACATTTTGCTGTCTTGAGTCCTGACATTTAAATAATATTTAACATTTTAAATTTTATTTTGTTTTTAGGGATACTGGTGTCAATAATTGTACTTGTATTAATACATCAAAGCGTCTCTTTTTGAAAGAGAAAGAGATATCCTTCAACTTGTCTCTCATGTTGTTGTTTTTTTGTTTTGTTTTTGTTTTTTGTATCAGCTGGTTTCATGCCATCCTTCTCTACCTTGTTTATGTGTCTGACAGTATTACAAAAATATGCAACATCCTGATGATCCTGCAGTACTTCTACAGGGTCTCTATGTGTCTGTGTTAGTGTGTTACAGCAGACAGTACCTCTGCAGGGAACAGCCTCTTGTCCACCGTGTGTTCTGACCCCCAGGCGTTGCTCTCACCCCAGTGGAAGTGAAACTGGCACAGCCTAAATTTGTCTTGCAGGGGTCCCCCTTTAAGTGCTGCAACAGAAAGATAAAGTACATGTAGATCACTGAATGAAATTTTCACACGACTTTGAAAGAATAAAAAGCATGTTACCCAATGGATTCAGAAATCTCTGACTATCTAGTATTTATCTGAAATAGGATCTGCTTCCTCTTCCAAAAGGAGGAAGTGATCCCACACTGATCATCTGCTGAGGAACTGGTTGTTCTGGTAGCGACAGTGATCAAGAAATATCCAGGAAATATAAAGTGAGAGACAACAATCACCTATATAGCAATTGCTACTTTATAAAACCTGTAAAGGCTTTACAAATGTCTGGTATTACTTTCAACAGATAAGAGGGAGATACCACAGCCAAACACACTCTTGTAGTCAAACACATCCATTTAGTGACTAATCTGTTGCTATAGTACCTGCAGTCCAGTTAAGATCAGGCCATTGCTTTCTTTTTTATTTCCAGGTAATAAAACACTGTTTGAAATCTTTTTTTTTCTCTCAGTAGCAAAGTGAGCACAAGGACCACAGCCTAAACTGCCACAAACTGGTTTATATTCAGCTTTAGAACATCCGTAATTTTACCAAAAATATGATTCATTTGATGGTTTAGAAAGTTATGTAGTATTTTGGTGAACCCAGTAATTATACCAAAATGACCAGTGGTTAAAATACAGACTATATACCAGTTGTTGAGGTCAGGATTGACACGCAAGTCACATGACAGTCACCAGATCCCTGTTTATCAGCAGCTTTAAATGAAGCATTGATGAATGGATTTTTCTACAGACAGCTGGCTTAAAGAAAGGCAGTTGAAAAAAAGAGTTAATCCTCTTGTGTAGATCAAAACATGCATTCCTCTAGCTGAGATATCCTTAAAATCTATTCAGACTTAAAGGGAAATCACCAACTTTCTCCCAGTCTCCTAACGAGAAAAGAGGGGCTTTCAAATATAATATGTAATTTTTTGAATTAAAATGTCTAAATAAAAAACAACAAAACTTCTTTTTTTTGTTGAGTTGTGTACTAATACTATGCCAAATGTTTCCATTGTTAAAGCCAAGAAGAAATCAGTAATTATTGCAAGGTAAGAGATGATTTAATTTTGTTGTCTTTTGCCAACTTAGAGTGAGAAAGGAAGTCGACAAACATCACTACTCATAATGCAAATAAGACTTTTAATACATTACCTCATCTGTCAACATTTCTGCCTACATGACTCAGTGTAATTTTCATCCACAATGGTGTTTGTTAAAAAAACCAAGTCCCATCATTCTATGCCACGTCATGATGCCATCAAACTACATTTCTTGATTATATTGTTTACCAAATTTGTTGTTTACTTTCTAGGTTTCTATAGGACAATTAATGTAAGACTGAGAAGATTTTTAAAAAAGAGTCATCAGAGAGACAATATGTATAACATAATTATTAACTATTAATGGACACAGAGGATACTTACTGGACTTGTCTGTGGTGTCATCATACTCGACCAGAAAGGAGTAACCGTTGTTCCAGATTTGTTGACAGGTCTGCGGGTCATATTCAGTGACAAGTGGCTTCAGTTCTGAGTCAAAGACGCTCTTTCGCACAACGATGTCTATAGGGGACTGACGATCACCTCCTGGTACCGCGAGGGGTCCCTGCCACATGGGATGCACTGGAGAGAAGAAAGGAAGAGGAGAAGAAGAAGTAGAGGAAGGAAATCAGAGATAAAATAGTCAGAAAATAGAAATTTAAAAAACAGTCATAACTTGGTGACTGCTGCCTATAAAAACAATAAATTACTGATAACCTACTTTTCATGTTGTACTCTGCTGCTTCCTGGTGCATTTTTAGACAGTCCATTTTGAATTAAAAACCAAAAATGTGTGTCATAAAAATCTTTAAAAACTACACAGTGTCAGTGCTGGATAGACACACACAATCCTTCTTCCTTGAGTGGTTTGGAGGAACTGAATAAAAAAGGAGCAAGTGAGCAATAGTACTTCCTCCTAGTTGTCTTACTTTTTTTCCTAAAAGGAAATTACAAAATAAGAGAGAAGTGGGCAGGCAGTACAGAAAGTGACACACGGAATGTCCTGGCACGCCCCCAGCTCCCCTCCACAGCAGGGGAATCAGACTAGGACCTCTGGTCGGTCAAACCGCCAGCTCAGGCCAACGTCTGTCGACAGACCTGACTTCTAATTACCCAAAACTCTGCTCACCTCCCTCCTTCTTATTTTCCTTTACCCTTAAATCCACCCAAAAAAAACAAGATTCTGTCCACTAATAAACTTCTTACTTATAAAGTCAAAAAAGGCTTGTTTTTTCCTTGCCCCTTCTAAGCCAAGATCTACAAAAAAAAATATCTGTCAAGTGTTATTGTCAAAGGGCACAAAAGCAGCGCAGACTTTTGTTTTCCTCTCTTCATTCAGCACACAGCTTAAGGTTTCCGCTGAGAGCTGAGCTGAACAGGTCTGACTGGGAGATGACCTTCATCTTCATCAGATTTCAGCCGCTCCTCCTGGGGGAGTTGACCGCCTGACTCTGTTTATTGCACGGACACACAAGAACTGCTTGCAAAGCTATTCATGCATATTCACTAGTGAACTGTGAGCTGTGAAGCGGTTCTGATTGGTGGCATGTCGGTGCAACCGTGTCAATATGCAGTGCTCCAAAAAGAGTCACATGATGGCCAGATGTCTTTAATCAGAAAATGATAAGTGTATAAAGAGTTCTGAGACACCAAACAATTTCTCCATCAACAGACCTAAGTGGTGAAATAATGAGCAGATATTAGTAAATGGTCAAGCATGCAGATAGCATGCCTTAAACTTAACACAGATTTATGTGCAGCCATCAAGGTTTGTCCTGCAGAGGTGTCCTTGAGAAAGCACTTAATGTGAGTCTGTCAAGCCAATAATGCCAACAAAGCTCTTTCTGTGAACCAGTATCCAACTTCTTTTCACAGTTGGCATATTTTTCAGAATATTTTGGGTGCATGTACACCTGTGCTAAAGAGATGTTCACACAGAAAGGAAAGAAAATTTTAGCACAGCAAGATTAATGTGTAAAGTCAGTGCAAAAACACATACAAATCTGAGTCACTGGCATAGCAACCAGGCACATTCCAATTCATACAAGAGGGTCCAAAATAAACATCCATTAAGCACCAAATGCCGGTAGATTTTCTGTTTTGTTAAGTTAATCTAAGAAAGCTACCCACTACACTGACAATATAAAAATAAGCCTGCAGTCTCTACAGCGTTTTGGCATCATTTGCAGGCTTACAGCTTTGGGTCCTCTGCTGTCTGCTGTTGTCTTAGTTACAAACCCAAACACACACTCACACGAAGACAAAGTGAT
>JAPZDV010000023.1:4106949-4125907 GCA_029814665.1 Acanthurus lineatus | reverse complement strand
TGCATTCAGGTGCACTTCATAAACTCTTGAATTTAAAGTGCTTTGTATGGCAAAGTGCTTGGGCGCTTTCAGCTGGTGGGTTCTACTCATTTCTTTTTTTTTTTGCCTCCTCATCTCCTCCATCCTTTTGCCTGTGACCTATAAATTGATCTCAGTGCACAAGGCTGCAGTATGGCTGCCTCAGTCCCTAAAGTGCACCTGCAGGAGTGTGAAGTGAGGGGAGAGGAGACTTTCTGAGGTTGATATGAGTGAGGATCCATGAATGTATTATTTGCATTAGGCTGTTCAGAATACTACTTTCAAATAGCTCTACAAATTGTATATAACAGACATATTTCCATTTTTTCCCCAGAACTTCCTTTTTGAAAGTACAAAGGTTTAAATCTATAATTATGTGTTTGTTCTTACACTATAGAATTTTGAATAATTAAATAACTAAATTTTAAAAATTCCCATTTATACAAAGACAGATTTTAATAATTTTATTAAAAAAACTTGTATGGAATTGTTATCAAACCCAATCATACTCCTGTTCCTTAGTACCTCTGCAGTAATTTTCCAGTTTTTTACTGAAGCATTTAAAAAAAAAATAATATCTTTATTCAATAGGTAAAAGGTAAAAAATATACTTGGCTGTAGAGCCAAAAAGTTAGTTTAGGAAAATATTAAACATCTACGAAATTCACATCAGTGGTGGGAATTAAGAACATTCAATTGAAAAAAAAAATACATTGTATTTGTTTTTCATTCATTGAAATTGCACAAATGACATTGTGGTCAAACCTCAGCGACTAATAAAAATCAAACATTTGTTTTCTGTACAAACCAAATGTGACCAGATCACCCAAGATGTATGTCGACACCAGGTGTAAACATGGCACTCTGTAAACAGGTGTTAACACTCACTCTGTTCAGCTTATGTATAAAAGACTTTTTCACTTTTTTTTAGCATTTTTAAGTGAAAAAAATGGCATTTCTGTGACAAACAGCAATCCCTCTCTACAGTCTGATTTTATTTCCTTTGATCATCTTAACACTATATTAACAGAGAAAAATCTTTCCATCATTGCCCGATTTAGTGTTATTTTTGACAACTGTGCACCTGTGTGCCAGAAACTATGGTATGGTTACATGACAGCTGGCAGTGGTTAGCTGTGGTTTCAGTTTTTCACCATTCTTTCTGGGATTGAACATAATATAAATGATAATATAGAAATGTGCAATGAAAAATGGAAAATAATAATGCCTTTCCCCAGCATTCTCAATTTTGACATCACTACTTCAAGATACCTTTCCTTAGAATGGGGGTTCTTAGGCAGTACTTCCTTAGTCCTCACTGAGTGTGTAGCAACCCTGACAACTCTGCCAAAAGTTCTATGGGGCTTGGGACAGAGGTCTGCCAAATCCATGAAAAAGTTATAATTTATACCTTCTCTGAAGTTGTGCCTGAAAGGCTTATTCCAGAGAACTGTGCTTCGTCTTTCTGCCCCCTCACATGGTGAAAAACGGCAGCATGCTGCCCTACTTCAGGAAAGCACAGAGCCATATTTTCCTGTGAGTCAGATATTTAATTACCTGCGGAGGCTGTAAAGCAGAAACATATCTTTATGGAAAAAAATTGTGTCAGGACAGATCAAAGAGCAGGCCAATGCATGGTCAAGAAATCCAATTTCTAGTGGGACACTTCAAAGCTACCCCAAAAGACCTTCCATAAAGTGTCGGACAGACAGTGAATGGTACAACAAGCTTGTTAAAGTGCAAAATAAATTCGGCTTATTATCATGGTTGAACATAAAAACTCTTGTTACTGGACTATTCATTCACTTTTTCTTGCATGTTGACTTTATGGTTCCAACTGGCATGAGATGGTGAACAAGACAAGACTTACATTATGGGGTGTGGCAAGAAAGCCGTTGTTACTCGTCAGACAAGTTATAGTGTCTCATATGTTCTTGTGGGCAAATCCAAATTAAAGGAAAGAACTCATACCAGAGGTCTGCCATGCAGAAAAAATACATGTTTGTCAAGTAGCATGCAACATGTTTATCATGACCATAACTTTTCTGTCAAAGCTTTGAGCTTTAATGTTTTATCATATGAAAAACAGACATGGGAGACAAACCTTGACAAGATGTATACAGCAGGGATGTGATGGAGACAATAAAGACACAAAATAATAAAACGACATCCTGACAATAAACATAGGTAGAGCTTCTATATCTACGTTCACATTGCTTAGGTGCTCAGTCCTGATTTATTGCTTGGATAGAGGCCCATATCAGGGGGTGAACTGGTCATAGCCCTGAACTGAACTACATGAGCAAGAGAACAATAATAAAGATGCCACAAGCAGAAAGCTGTTGTACAAAAGTAAACATAGAGGAGGCCATTATGGTTTCTTTGATAAGCTGATGTATAGTGGAAGCTAGCGTATATGTGAGCAGACAATGATGATGATGAGAAGAAAGGCACATTTGTGATTATTTGTTACTTTTAACTCCTCTCCACAAGAATCTCACATCAAGATAATCAGTTTGAGCGACTGGATGAAATAACAGAATTTTATAAAATCACATCTGTATCTAATTAATGAAACACTTATAAAAGTGAATCAACTCTGATTTGAAAAGATCTAATTCAGTGCGACGTGTACTGGTCACAGTGTCATGAAAAAAAAGATCCGAGTCGCCCGAGAGTAAAAAAAAATCTGAAGCGTATCACTGTTTTTGTTTGCAGTACGAGGGAGTCAATGTAGGTCAAAGGGCCTCAAATGGCCCCTGTAAGGGGGGTGGTGATTAGGGATATCAATACTTGCATGGAAAACGTGGAGCTAAGGACAGTCTCACTCAAACACAGCTGAGTCAACAGACCGGCACTTGATCCAAATCCAGTGACAGGGAAAAGTCCATTTCGAGCTTTCCCCTGCACTTCCTGCACGTTTTCAGATGACAACAAAAGTGACCATTTACTGATGATGTGTGTGACCCACAATGAGAGGCGCAGAGCCACAATGAGACCCCAAGTTAAACCACTGCCAGGCTGAAACACACACACAGCCACTGTTGGCGGTAATGTCTGAGGCTAACATATTTCCCTTTTAAGCTGAATGATAATAAGCAACTGCTCCGACACGCTGGAAACACGATAATCACGGTGTACAGCAATAGCGTTAACACACGTTTTCCGTGAGTACTTACTCTGCGACAGCACAAATTTGCTCGAACATGCCGTGAGGTTGCATCTCCTTACGGGCGTTATCCGGTGACTCTTGGCGTGTCTGACGAGCTGTCGGTGAAGCTGGGAAGCCAGAGGTCTTATTACGGATGACAAAGTCACCATATTGATGAAGCTGACGTTAACTCACGAGCTCTACAAAAGGCGGTGAAACGACCGTCCTCCAACGTCTGTCCTTTACGATGTTTAGTATACAGCTAACAGTTAGCTAAGTGTTTTTAACTCCTCAAAAGTTGTCTCCTCTCACCGCAGAGCCCGTTCAAAACAAAACTATCGGTTGGTTGCTGCTCTCTTCTTCTGCCCTCGTATCGTTTTCCTGTAGGCGGGGTAAGAGGCAGACTCTCGCCTTACACACATTCAAAATGTGAGCGCAAAAAGCCTGATGTTACTGCTGAAGCTATAGCGTCAAAATAGCCCGGTTTAACGGCGTCAACGGTGTCCTTGACGGTTCAGACCCTCGGTTAATGATTAGACAGAGCCGCAGTTGGGCAGCTGTTTGCCAGGCAGGACGGGAGAAGCAGAGGGGCGACAGCGCTGACCAATCAGAGGCCTCCACTGAGGGGCGTCAGCGGCGATAGTGATGAAGCAACTACAGACCTATTATATCTATGACAGACAGGTGGCTATGTTTGGATATGCCGATTAATTTTGTATGTATATTTATATATCTCATATTCATAAGCATCGCCATTCTACCTCACACTTAATTATAATAATCAAATTATGATAGTGATGTATGAAAGGTAGCATTACAAATTAACTGTAAAGAGTCACTAATTCGGTCCCTTTTCAAAAGTAGCTGTTTTAATATTCCCCCCGACTGTATAATGCCATATTTGTTTATTTATTTTATCCATATATCCATTTTATTACCTCTAATATTGTCTTACTTGTTTCCATGGCACATTCTTTAAAAGCTCTTTTTGTTTTCCCACATAACCTTTTAATAACTCGACTTTACAAAAATGATGTGATAATTCATCTTATTTCAGCTTATATCCAAGCGATTTGTAAAATGGACAAGTAAAAGTTCTGCAATCAAAAGTATTTCACTGTTAATGAAAATGGAGGACCTTTAAATTTCTTTTCTTTATTCTATTAATAATTTTTTCACCTTTAGCCCTTGTGCTGACTTCATCATTGCATGGTGAACATTGATGTGTTCTCTATTCAAAGTTCTTTCAAAGTGCCATCTGTGTGTGTGTGTTTGTGGAGTGGGCTGTGAGTGTTGCACCATGGTGACTCTTCTCAAGTATGTCACATTCTGTACTGAGCTGACAAATGACCGTCACACTTTAAGCTCTGAACCCATCAGAAAATATTAACCTGTAAACCAAGAAAACATGCAATCACATGCAGATAATGGCACACTTGACAACCAGGCTCTATCAGACATGTTTCTGCAAGTTTGTCTGATGTTTATTTGGGACCATTATCTGAACTTTCACTTATTTTCATGGCTTCAGTGAAAAAAATAAGATGTAGTCTTGTATCATGCTAAACTCTGATAAAACAGACATTAAAACAATCATACAAAGTATAAAATTCAAAAACAGTGTGAACCTTCCCTACACTGGAAACATGTTTGGGTCACTTCAATAAAAGTCTACTGTTTTTGAAGGGATGTCAATGGAACATGTTCAAAAATGAAAAACATGGACAGAAAAATAAATAACACAAGAAGTCTTTCATTGTTTGAGTTTATTGTCGCCAAAATTGGTCCAAAGGGCTCTCGTGGGCTTTCAACAAGTCAGATCACAATGGAATATGTAATTACAGACAATGAAACAGAGGTTATTACTGTAGAAGGCAGCATGATCTTCACTGCTATACTTTTGTCCAAGTGGTTCTGGTGTTATTTCAGTGCAGGAGTCCACTGCTTTCAGATTAACCCCTGCAGTATGAGAAAAATGACAGTTTCTGATGGGTCCGTTAAACTGTTTCTGGGTCGGTCTTTAACCGTATAAACAAACTGACCTCTTTGCTCAAACACAACCAAGTCATACAAATAAAAAGCAACTGTAACATGTGTACATTAAACTACTACGGGTCTGGATCTAAGCTGCTTGTGCTTAGCCAGAGCCTTCAGGATACACAAGGAGCTATGTTAGCGCCACTGTGCTGCTCCATGGCTGTTTTTTGAAATTCTTTAAGAGCTGGACGCCTTACTGTGGCGATGTTATGGAGGGCATGTTTAAGTATTTACAGCCAAAACATGTTAGTCCTAGAAAAGAGGTAGCAAACTAACAACCCATGGCACAATGTGGCCAAACTCTCTGCCAAGTGCCTCTGTGCTTTCTCAATCTAATCACAGACATCAACAGCCCTAACAACAGGCACCTTGGTCAGAGGACTACAAAGCTGCAGACTCCTGTTTCTGTCTGTTACCGTCCCTTCACTTCCACCATGATCAATATTACAACCCAAGAAAATATTTTGGTTTTTAAATCTTTTTGTAACCTGACCACAAAGCACAAAAACACCCTGACTTGTGTAGCATGAGAAATACAGTACGTTTATAAAAAATACAAAAAAAGCACTTTTTTTTAACCATCAAGAGAAGCATTTTATAGGGACCAGAAATGAATAAAAATAACAAAAAGCTGTTGTATGTATTTCTCAAAATTTTTTTAAAATGTAGAATCTATTTACAGCATCTGGTCAGAGAGCAGAGGCAGTATGAAAGCACAAACACAGAGTTGGGGGGAGGAAATGGCGAAAGACGAACCAGGGCAGTAAATTGTTCTTCATAAAAGAGGTGTTTTATTTAAGCCTACTGTCAGTCTTGAGTCAAAATGACAAGCGTTCGAAGTGTTCTGTCCTTTGACAGACCAGAAAGGACGGGTTAGTCCAGAGCAATGATGTCATCATCGTCGTCATTGTCAATGGGGGCAGCGGCTGCACTTGATTGGTCCGTCCGTGGGCGCTTGGTGGAGGTCTCACCAGTTTCTGCGTCCGAGTGCTTCCTCTTGGTGCCAGCAGCCGCTGCTGCTGCAGAGCTAGATGACGCCCCTTCTTCATCATCAGAGTCCACAATCATGATGTCATCGTCCCCTGCTGGCACTGTATACAGAAGAAAAAGAAGCAAATACAAATTCATTTATTTCTTTGAGTGAAAAACAAGATCACATGACCTAAAAACAGACAACTAAGTGCAATTAAGAGTTTTTTTTAAAGTTTGACAATATGCTAAAGGTCAAAGTTCGAAGATTCACAACAAGATGAGCTGACAAGTACATAAAAATTATGTGATGTGGGAAAAAAAGTAGTATTTCCTGCTGACCTTTAGAAGAGGTGGATGGCTGGGCGGAGTCCTTGTTGCCGTTGGTGATGCTGTTAACCTCTTCCTGGTTAGTCTGAGGTGGCGGAGCTTTGTCTGGGGCCTCACCCACCACCTCAAACTCCACATCTCTCTCTAGTTCCTCGCTGCCAATAAAGACACACACAGACACTTTCACAGCTCTGTTCATTTAAGTCAAGACAGAAAAAAAGGGAATGACAATCAGAACAGTACATACGTGTGTAAGACATTAACAAGGAGTGTGTAATCTTGGAGGAAGTCATCAGCTTGGAGACGGCTGCCATTACGGATTCCAAAATCAGAAAGAAATTTGCTGTTGTTGGCTGTGGAGGAGCAGGAAGAATGAGAGTTATGCACAAATCCAAAAGTTAAATGTTTACAGTGCTACAGATGTGGGGACAAACAGTTCATTTATAACTACCGTCCTCAGATATTCAAACACGTTTAAGACTGAAAATCTAAATATTTCCACATTTTTGATCTTATGAACCACAAGGACTTTCAAGTACTTTGTCTAGAACTTTTTTTCTAAGGAATTTAAAATAAAAAAAAAATCATTTATATAATAAATTTCGTAATAAATAATGATTGGAATCTTTTACTAGTCATGTACATCATCAATCTGAACTCGTCCGTAAGGCAAGTTCTCAGGCAAGAGTCTCAGAATATTACACTGAGGTGTAAAGTGTCCTGAATAAAGATTTTGATTCACTAGCCAAAGGACACTTGGAGGTAAAATATAATTACATGACTTAAGTATGAAATTATTAAAATGCCACACTAAAAGAAGTTAAAAACAATCGCTGTTGTAGGAGATCACTGGATTTTTCTGATTTAGCTATTAATATTGCTACAATTTTACTGCATGTAATCATTAAAAATATGCAGTAGAGAACAAGAAAGTCATGACAAACACATGCCTAAGTATTTCAACAAAGAAAAAGAAAAAAATACAACCTAATTGTTTTAAACAACATTTGATGGCCTACATGTGTAGATTTGAGTAGTAGAATAGATTTGAATTTAAGAACTGCATAACTCTGTGCGTGTGTGTTTGTGCGTGTGGGTGAAACTCAGACAGCAGAGGAAAGAAGAAGCTCTCCCTTAAACTACACTTAACAGTAGCAGAGACTCTCTGATTGTGTTTTTAAAAAAATGACTTGACTGTTAAGGGACAAACTATTATCTATCTGTGTAATTAATAGGCTTCTGTTGTTGACCTAACACCGAGAGATTCTATCAACACTTAGCCAGTGGGAATTTTGGACACTAGTTTTATGTAAAATCACATTCATATCTAACAGACGATACTGTCAAAGGTTTATACCCCAAGAGTGCTTTTAAGCTGTTTTGATGACACACAAGGCGTTCTTCCTCACAGTCACAGTGGCACAAAGACAACACCCACTTCTCAGACATATTAAGTTTCTCCTAACAAGTTCATCAAGGTTGAGGAGGAAAAGACAGTGAGAGTGCACGCTGAATGACAATAAAGAATTAAAAAAGAAAAACCTGTCTGTATGGTTCTAAGCTGGTTAATAACAATAACTTGATGAACAAACTTTTGAACAAGCCAAAATAATTTAAGAATGTTACGTGCTGTAAGATGAGTGTTTTATTTTTATTTTTATCAATGTTACTTTATATTTTGCATTTTATTTATATTTTATTTTTTGATTGTAATTTTTTTTTCTTTGTGTCCTATCTGTTTCTCTTTTTTACTTTCTTAAACAGACTATTAATTTGTTTATGCCACATCTGTGACATTTGAAAACATTTAAGATATTATGTTAAAACAAATAAAAATTTGAATGACAAAAAAAAAGAATTTTACGTGCTTTATTTGAATTTTAAGGACTTTAAGCACTTTGATCTGGACTACGTTCAAGGTTTCCAGTACTATTCTTTTGTCTGCCAAAAAATTCAAGCACAACAAAATTCAAGCATCCGTTCTGAACTATTACCAACTGTTCCAGTCTGAAACTGCTCATTTGCAATTGCTCTTATTAACACAAATCCTTGTAAAACAGGAGGTTCAGCTCAGTTATTGTGTCAACAGAGATCCTGTAGATGCCCTTTCAGCCTCCTGTGTATTTCAGTAGGTCCCTAAGCCAAAGACTAATTGACAAATGCAGCCACAGCATCCTCTTCAGTCCAAACAAATTACTGCACTTTGATCATTTTCATTCTCCCTAAATCACCAATCGACCACATCTCTTTGCATCCCTTACTTTTTCCAATCTATCAGCTTCTTTTACCATTACTATTTCTCCATAACCCCTGTTTTTTTGACCCATTCTTCTTTACCTTCTGTTTCTCCCTCCTCTGAGGAGATGAGGATGGTCCCTTTTCCATCCTCTATTTGAACATCTGGAGCAACCATGCCAAACCTCTCCTTTAGGATCTGATTAAAAAAAGAAAAAAAGCAAGTCAAAAACAACCAGCAAATATGGCAATGGTAATATTTCACCTCCGTATGATGACAAGGTCTACAGTAAGCATCCAGTCTACAGTCTATATAGCTAGAGATTCAACTGACAGTCAGTGTATTTCAGTGCAATCCACATTTTCTGATTGAACAGTTGTGGATCTAGAAAACCATTTAAACTGAATCTGTGAAAATATTTCCCTACAATTTCATATCAACTGCAAATTTATGTGTATTTCTCAAAAAGGGCCCCAGAATAAAATGACGTGAAAACCATTGCACTGAGGCATTGTACTGTGGATGGAAAAGTACTGATCAGGGAGTTTGTGGAAAAGTTTGGTCACCAACTTTCATTGTTTTTGCGAAAAACTGATGGTGAGAGATATAAAATATGAATCTAATGATGGGATTTCTCTGAAGGTGTGATGAAGAGCCATGATTGAAATCTAAATATTGAACACCACATTAAGAGGAGTTTTGCTCAAGTCATAATATTGAGTATTTCTGATTCAGTAGCAGTTTCTTCCTGGAACCACCTCAGCTGGAACCAGAGCTATGTACTTTTACAATAAATCTCACTCTCATCATATATATCTAGTGTTTATATAGTGATTGTTCATGAGACTCTATTGTGTTCAATGACTTTATAATTATTATTGAAAGTTATAAAGTGTGGATGATGATCAAAATGAGACTAGTGGTGATCAGTAGCTGTGTGAGCAAATGAAGTCATTATTTTCATCGTGGCAGCAACAAGCTTGTCATAGTACCTTGTCCTGCAGAGAGAGAACGGTGGTTTTGTGGACGTTGAGTTTGATTGTGGCCTCAGGTTTGCTCACACAGACAAAGCAGTTGGCACTGGGTGGGTCAAGCACACATGGGACCAACAGCTTCTTCCTGAGGTTGGGACACTTGTTCAGGAAGATCTGGAGAGGAGACAACCAACACTAACATGAAAGATAGAAAAAAACCCTCTACACTACACTCAGTTTCTCAGGTCAGGTCGGTTCAAGTATCAAAGTAACAGTTTGAACAAAACACACTTAGTTGCTGTGTTTATGCCCATGCTTCCATTCAATGCACAGACAGTAAATCTCTCAGTGTTACTGCAGACAGAAGAATATGTCAAGGGTTTGTATAAAAAATGTAATTTGAACAAAACCCTAAAGTAGCAGGTTCACAATTTTTCAAAGCTGTCTTGAAACAAAAGTCACATATTAAAAATAGTACTGGAAGAGATTTTGCTTGCTGCAATCATTCCTCTTGTTTTATCCTAAACCTATCGAATGTGATTTGATGGGTCACAAAATCCACATTACAACTGTGTTACCATTCAAGGACACAGTGTCTCTAGAAACACAAAGAGGGTGTTTTTAAGCACTGTAACATTGGAGGACCTTGACCTTTTTTCTGACTCAGTATGAGCTCGAGTACAGATTACATGAAGCTATAATTTGTTTCAATATTCATATGGAACCAGTCTATATTTTTTAAGGCAGACTTGGAAAAAAAATCAACCTCTCTTTAAATTTAAAAATGATTAATACTGAAGTGAAGTTCCTGGAAAACTGAAAACACAAAGCTAGGTCATGGGAAGATACCTCATGTAACAGAACAGAACACTTTCACTCTAACGAGAAAAGATAAAGGTCGAGTGGCTTGTAAACATGCTTTAACCAGGGCAAAATGTCCAGGTGTTACCATCAATGCAGACAATATCTGTGCTTATCTGAAAAAGCATAGTTTGACAAAACAGAAACAAAAGAGAAAACAAGAGTGTTGTTCTTCTCACCTGCAGAACAAAGCAAGCTGCCAGAACTGCAGGAGTTATATATGGCAGTCATCATAAAAAGTACTGTGCTACAGCAATTAAGGAGAGGCAGATGGCATGGTAAAAACTGCAGAGGGATTAAAAGCTTAAGTTATAAGATTTTTTATTGTTTTATTTAAATTTGGTAGATTTGGAAACTAGATAAGACTGACAATGTTGCCACCAGACTAGATAATAGAAACGACTAGATAATAATAAAAGTGGTATGCTTACATGATGGTTTGAACTAACATGAATGCAGTGCTTTACCTGTTGTTAAAAATGAAGTGTGTAAAGTCTTTCTGAACTACTGACCTTTCACCTATAATTATTTTTTTCTGTAAAATCTCAACAAGGGCAATCTCAATAACCTAAACTAGAACACAGCAACAAGTTAAAATTAAGTACCAAAACATTTTGCAGAGTAGGCAGCAGCCTATAAAGAAATGGCAAATGTACATGTAAAAATAGTTGTTGAGCTGTAATAAGTACCATAAAACAAGACTGATGCTACTGATGAGGGACGCCCAGCTGAGGACCTCACATTAGCTGAGGACCTCACATCAGCAGAGGAGCTGGAGATGCAACTGAGTGCCTAGAAATAGAGAGAGCTCTAGCTAAAAACTACAATGTTGAAACACAATGAAACCAGAGAAGGGAGCATGTATAAACTGATATACAACAGAGGGTCTTTTTTTACTTAATTTATGTTTTATGTTTTAAATGTTTTTCCCATGTGTTATTTTGGTGGTTTTTGTTGTAGTTTTTAAATATCCACCTTGATAAAACACCCTCTAGATTCTGAAACCTAGTTTAACAAGTCATGGATATTTGGCAGATGAACTAACCGTGCGACAGGATTCAAATTCCCCAGACAGGATCTTCAACCCCTCCAGCACGATGAGTCCAGCGATGACAGCGTTGGTTGTAGCAATGGCAGGGATGATGTTACCTGCCATGGCTGTGGGAAGAAGAAAAAAAACAAAACCAAACAGATAAACCAAGGAAATTTATGTAAGCGTGGTTGTGCACTACAACTGTGTAACAGAATTATCCTGAACTAATTTAGATTATGTTTGATTTCATGAAACACAACAATCTGTACACAGTAGGTAAAGGCAAAACAGCTTACACTTTACATCAAAGCGACTCTTCATGTTCATGCTAAAGATGTGCATACGTAGGTTGGCTGCTGCAGTGACAAAGTCCATGGCTGGAGGGTCATCCTAACAACAACAAGAGAAAGGTATGTTTGCATGTGTACACATGTATCTGTGTGTGTCACTAACATTTCACCACGGCTGTGTATTCTGTTGGGGGGGGGGGTGCAAAATCAGGTCAAAACCTCCTTTTTTTCCACTTCTGAGTTGTTACAATCAAAGAAAAATATGTAGAATAAGCAATTTCTCAGTACTTGCTTTCTATGGCAAATTTGCAAACATTTCCTCTATCAGTGTGTGCTTGTGCAGTACCTTGTCCCACACTAGCTCAGCTCCCTCCCCCTTCTCCTGCAGCTGTGAGCGGAGAGTCTCCACACTCTGCTGGAACAGCTGGCAGTAACCCCAAACTCCCAGAACCTGCTGGTCCTTCAAACCTGAACCTGGAGAATCTTCCTGAGGACATGCTGCAACACAAACAAGTATGGATGAACATAAAAGCAAACAAATATAAAGAGAGCCTAGAGACATGCATTAAAACCCACAGTGACCCAGACCCGCATTCTAAAACAAACTACTGTTTAAAACAACACAGAGTAGGTCCACATCTGCTTGATTAAAATTTTTTTCTTTTAAGTTAATGAGGTTCAAACTGTGCATTTCCTACTGAAGACTTTACAAAAAACATTCAACCACCTCATCACTGGAGGATTTTCATGCAGAGCAGCAAACACTAAGAGGGATTTGGTTTGCATCAGATGAGGTGGGACGACTAAACAGCAAACAAGCAACATGCACCTAAATTCTTTCAGATAAAAGCTTGAGTTGTCTCTGACTTCAGACATACCGCTGTTTTTTAGCTGGTGCCAGTCCAGAGGGATAGGAGCTTTCCTCTTCTTCCACAGCTTATCCATGGTCAGCAGGTACATAATGTCATCTTTGAAAAGCTGGGGAGGAGAGCCAATCAGAATGAAGCTTTTTACTGCACTGTGTCTGCGGTAACACAGTGCTGATAAAATCACTCAAACTGTTTCATAAAGTATAAACACACAAATGTAAAGCACTTTTTAAAAATCCCTGAAAATTGTTTTCCCCTAACCAAAAATGTTTAATTGATTAAAAACTTGTTTCTGCTTCAGCTCATTCCCAAGACAGCAACAAAAAGTATTTAACAAGTCTACTTTTACACATGGGGGACATTTCAGAAGCTGACCTGTTTATGAATTAAGACCTTCTCTCTGGAGCACAAGGCAGCAGAGCCACCTGTATGAATGTAATATGTAATGCTACTGTGTTAAGAATAACTCCCTTCCAACAATTATTTGAAATGGACAGAGCAGCGCCTGAATTTTATCGCAGCAATAAAAGTTAAAGTTGTCTGACTGGTACCTTGTTGAACAGTTTGACGGGGTCGTATCCTGTGGAGGAGGCCCAGTCTTTGGTGGAGACTCGCTTGATGTCCCCGTCCTTGTCTGAGGCTGTGGCGCGGGCTGCCGTCTCTTCAGGATTCCCTGTTTACATGCATGAACACATTTGACAGTGTTTTTTTTTAAGTTTCATCTGAATAACTAATTCTGTTGAGTGAACTCTGGATACTTTGACAGATTTGACTGGCTGTTTTTATGTTTAAAACGTGATAAGTAGATCAGAATTAATGCTGTCTAGACATTGTGAGGCAGGGCAGTCTGTTGGCTGCTTTAATGCTCTCTGCCTGGAGATGAAAGTTAGAGAAGTTAGCTAAATGACTGTTGAATCAGACAGTGACACAATCTCTTTTACTGCCGTCCCCTGTAAGTGGCTCTTCAGCTATCTGTGCTGTCAGCTGTCCAACAAGATGCTGTGTCGTGTGCTTAGATTTTATAACTGAACTATGAGGACGCCCACTTTAAGCCACTTCCTCCAACTGTTAGGAAATCTAATGTTACACATCATCATTTAACAGTAAAATCTGATTTGACTTCCAGCAAGTCAAACATGACTTATGTTGTAAACGTTCTGCATCATTAGTCAAAGATTAACATCAATAGCACAGAGGAGGGATCAAGTGAAAGAGATGAATCAAACATAACAAACAAACTAACAAAAACACAGTGCAGCATAACAACATAAATAAACCATAAGGTGAAGTATAAAAATCCATGCTCAGTATGTTTCACCTCAAAAACCCTGTTTTAGCATCTTGGACAGTGGACCTGCTGGTGCGGCAGACAGGCTGCTCTCCACAGCTGGAAACATAACGTTAGTAACTATCATAGCACTCCATCTGCTCCTCATTTTTTACTCTAATGCAAGCAGGAATAAAGATCCAGCTTCATTAATTATTGCATTTATTAATGCTGTGAAAGAGTAAAAAAGAAAATAAAAACATTTGTTTCAACTGCTTCGTTTTGGTAAATGTTTCCTTTTGTATTTTAGTAAACTAAGGAGCACAGTGAACGGCTGAGCACACAGTGTAATGGAGCAAAAGACTGAAAATAGTGCATCTATTTAGATTTATTGAATCAAGAATTAGTTTTGATTCAAAGAAATGGTCTCAATCAAATTGAGATCCAAAAATGGCATTGGAATTGCATTATTCAAAAAGATTTACACCCCTATTCTGAAACAAATGCAGTGCTGTGTTTTCACTCACATGCAGCCTCTGGGTCCGCCGTGTCAGGGGACACCTCTTGATCTGCATCTTCTTCTCCGAATAGCTGACTATAGTGGCAAGTGGCAACAAATAGTACAAAATAACCATTAGAAAACAGCAGACTGGCCTGTTGTTTCTAAAATATAATAATGTTTTGGCACCTTTGCATTAACATTACTACTTTAATGACTACTGAATGCTGTCAATATTTTTAATACACATTAGAAAAGTAGCCCAGTTCAGTGATGTTCTATTTGGGTATAATGAGAGTGAGGCCTACTTGAAGAGATACTTGGCCCAGACGATGCAGTGAATGGGCTCAGATGGTGTGTTTCTGATGGTGCATCCTGGGAAAGTCTTCTGAGCAGGCTTAGGCTGGCACTCATAGCACTCTGTCAGTCCCTGAGGAACAATGACAAGGACAAGAAAGGGACATCAGAGATATCAAAAAAGACACTACAAGAAATTGGATAGTCATGGCGTTTCCAGGTTTTGGAAAGGAAATGTGCAACGGATGTATTAACAAGTAACATAGCGAGGATGTGCATGTTGTACCTTCTTGATGACTGTGACTTGTCCCAAGTATCCAGCTGTGCCACTCTCTATCAGAGGGATGTCTGCAGCCAAACACATCCTGTTCACATGGTTACGGGCCGCTGCAGAGAAAGCATGTATTCTAATTTCCTCAGTTTGATCATGTTGGCCTTTAAGAACAAAAATGTCTTGGTTGTTGAAGTAGCATTACCTCTGTTATCCAGAGCATTCATCACCAAAGCAAACTTTCTGAAGAACTCTACATTGTAGTCAGGGCTGTTGAGGGGGGAAATAAGTTTCAAATCAGAATGGACAACTATTAAACAAGCACATACTGATTATTTTCTCCCTGAACACTACTGAAAAATTCTGTAGCTTAGTCTGATAAAATTTTGTTTTTGAGCCAATAAAAGAACAATAAAAAGAAGAGCAACTCACTTCATGATGCTGTCATGGTAGGCAGTGATATTTGCAGTAGGACAAAACTGCAAGGCGCTCTCCTTGGCCACCTGCAAAACAGAAGAAACTAAGTCACTGATTGAGCAAACAGGTACAAACAGGTGGTGTAAGTATGTGGAGCACACATACTTCAGGGTGTTCAACATTAAAATGTCGACTCAAACAAGCTTAAAAAACCTACAGCTTCCAGTGATGGGTCAATCCCCTGATGTTCAATTACCTGTGCTTTAGACTTGCCAACATGTTTCTTCTGGAAGAGGAACTGACGGTTCAGGTTGCTGACATCAATTGTGTCCAAGTCAATCTGCCAGAAAGCAGTCAGTAAGGTCAGTCATGTAAACATGTAATATTGCAGCTTACTCTCATCAATCTGACATACCAGCTCTGTCACTGCTTTTGACATTTTTAATTAAATTACAGTAAGAAGGGGATAAACCCGCTAGTTAATAGGGTAATCGCCATAATTTCATAGCTTTCATAAAAGCTTTTATCTTCTAGTTTTTTTTAAGTGTACTTAAGTGTATTGTACATACTGCTGTCTTTACTGTGATCTGACAACCAATTCTTTAAGAGGACTCATATAGCTCAGTTCAAGATTCTTTCTAAAGTAACGTAATGGCTTTTGTTATGGCTGAGGGTTGTTTAAAAAAAAAATAAAAAAGAATCCCCCCTTAAAGTGAAGGTCACAAGTGTGAAACCTCACTCAAGAGTCAATGACACTGTTGACAAGCATAGTAATCAATTATTCATGATTTTCATCTGTACAGTTCTACTGTAAATGCTTCTGAACTACCTCACAACTCTTCTCTAATTTCACTGCTTTACACATTAACAAAAGTAAAGCAGTTTTACAGGTATTAATCATGTTTTAAATAGAATGCATGAGCAACATACTGCACCCCAGCAACCCTATTTATCATTAATTATCTTTTGAGAGTTTAAGGCCTCACAATCTGATGCTTATGAGTCTTATGATTATCTTAAGTTTTCTGATTTGTTGCTTAACAGATTTAAGATGTGTTGTTTACCGACTACATGCTTGATTGACAGAGAATGTTCCTTAATCTAAACTCTTTTGGAAAAGATTCCTCATTAATTGTCTGATATCTATATATATATTCCACGGTGATCTTCAGAAGAAAGAAATAATGATGAATAATCTATTGTTTAGCTTATTTGTACCCGTTAAGGAGCTTTGCAAGTACGTAAACTCTTGCCAAAGATACAGTGACAGTCACAAATATAGTGTAAATACTCAAACATTCTAAAAATATTAACAAATGTTTACAACAAATCGACAAGTGCGGCGTCCACAAACGCAAATTTCAGACCGGTTTAGCGGTGTAACTCCTCGCGGTAATTTGTGCAGTAAAATGGAACTTCACAAAAACTAAACAAAAGTGTGCTCAAGTGTGTCTGTACAGGTATTTCACCTAGCAACCGGCTAAATACCTTGGTCGTTACATTGCAAAGAAGTTGTCTTGCTAACTTAGCGGTGTTAATGGCGCCAAATGCTCCAGGTACAGTGTTGTGGCATTACTCATATTTATACTACTTCGTTGCCGGGCTTATCCACTTAAATACACATTCGGGGACGGAGGGAGTAACAACAAACCAACCCGAGAACTCGTTTGATTTACTTCTTTGAATGCCACGTCCCAGGAATTAGCCAGAGCCCGCACACCTCCAGGCGTCTGTGCAGCACAAAGACTTAGCATAGCTAACTAGCCAGCTAGCACAGACACAAACACACACACACACACACAAACATAGTGTGACGGACCACTTCGATGTTTTTGAAGCCGGTGAGGACGAGGTTCTTCAGCAGCTCGCAGCCGATCCCTCCCGCTCCCACCACCAGCGCCTTGCAGGTGGAAAGGGAGTCAGCCAGCTCTTTCCGCAGGGAACCCACCAGTTGGACCATGTTGATCGGCTAGAGACAGAACCAGAGCCTGCAGCACCGGGAGGTTAGCGGCTGGTTTCTTCTTCTACAGAACCGAAGTCCCGCCCACTTCCGGGTTACTCAACTTCTTCTTTAAAATACTGAGGCCTTTAATATGCAAAATTATTGTCGTAGTGCCCTCTACTGACGTTTGTCATTTCGAATTGCATTGCATTGCATTGAACTCACTCAATTTAAGTTTAAGCCAGTGTCCCAAAACAAATATCTATGTACCTGTAACGCAGTCTTGCTGTAGGATGAAAGCAGCGAGAGCGAGAGTTAGAAAGCTTTTTTTTGAAAGCTACAGTAAAACGATCTCTGGCTCCTAAAACATGCAACGGATTTCCTGGTGCTTTTGGCGTTTCTTTGACAAAATATTCCCACCAAATAGTCATTGGAGACACATTATTGTACACTTACATAAATCTGAAGCTCTTTTTTCTGATATTCAGGATCCTGGGATCAATTGATCAATTAAATCTGTATTCAGGATTATAACTGTATCAACATCGATTTAGTCTTTTCAAGTCATTTTACAGAAAAAATTGGAGTAGTTTCAGGTAATATCTGCATGAGCTATATTAGGACTTTCCAAATCTGTAAAAATTCAAAAATAAAGGTTTTTAGAAAAAATCCCAGATAACTTTCCTTTTAAATCCAGGTCTTAAACAAAATTTATTTTTACAAATGCGGCCCTGAGAGTGCATATCAAGAATATCTTACTCAAGAATTGATTATATGTTAGAATTATAAGCACTTAAAGATTTTATACTCAAAGAGAAGTAATTTATTACTTATTACGATTTAAAAAAAACCCAACAAGTTAGGTAACATTTTGAAGGATCAGCATTGTACACCCTGCAAAGTGTTTATCCACTTATCCAGCTAGCCCTCATTGTTTAGTGTGAGCACAGTTTGCAGTCTGTGTAGATTGTGAGTACTATGATTAATTGTTGATTTGTTGCACCTGTTAAAGCAGGACAACCAACACCACTACCAGAATGCCTTAGCTTTACCTCAATACAGATAATTAAGTTAATCAACCAACAAAAATGTATTTTTTCTGCTCAAAACGTTATGGTTTGATGATTTCAAAGTTGCCTTTGACTTTCTTACAATCATCTGTAATTAATTTGAATTATTTTGCAAATGAAAGTGACCCTATTTCTTTTTTTTAAATCAAGCATAATTAGCACACATGTTGATGTTTTTGAGTAAACATGATTTTAGCATTTTTGTAGTTTAAACATAATACCAGCTAAGATTTAGCATGCATGGAACTGGGACATATTTCTGCCTCAATGTAATTTGCAACATTGTTCTGTCCACCTTCACCCTTAGCAGAAGTTTATTTAGGCTAATTAATTGAAATTACTCACAATGCTTGCATAGGTGCAAGCATAGATTATGTTAAAATTTTTTGAATTTTTTAAAGAACAACAAAATATACACTTAAATATA
>JAPZDV010000023.1:4073097-4102987 GCA_029814665.1 Acanthurus lineatus | reverse complement strand
AAAATATACACTTAAATATATAAGCAAAATACACCTATTACATGTTTGTAATGGCAAATTGGCATGATTTTAAGGGATGCAGGAACCCAGAGAGCATACAAATCTTTATTGTGAAGTTATGAAGCTGCTTTTATCTACTGTGAATAAAAAAGTGAAAGTAAGGAATACCTTCTGAATAAAAGGAGACTAAAGAGGAGGGACAGTGGTAATGATAAACACTAAGTCAGTAAACTGAATCTGAGAAACTTTAAGAGAAGTTTCAAGTTTGAGTCACATCAAAGAGAAGTCTCTCAGTCAGTAAGTAGACAAATAAAAGACTGTCTGCTTCAAGCATCACGCTGGCTATGACCTATAGAAAATTACTTTCCAAAATATGCATTTACTATATAGAGTTTCTTTTGCGCCGGGGGGTATCCCGATGGAAAGATGCGTGAGGTGCTGACCTTGTGCTCTACTTACAAAGTTCAAGCATGTACCATAAGTTAATGCACTGCAGTAACCTCTCATGTTTACTGTCCGGTGTAAGTCAGTTAGCTGCACCACTTAAATACATCAGGTGAACACAGTGTATCATAGTTGGGGTGTTGTTATAGGCCTAGTAATTGTGTCACTTAGATAGGCTATCTTATCAATACTGTGAGACTTTCTTGCAGTGTATTTGCTGTTACCTGCCTCATAACCAAACAAGTATTCATGAGTTGAACCAGTTGTGAAATGTTTTGATATACGGATTTGGATAAGAGAGTCGGTTCACCTGTCATGCTGTAAAAGTTTGTAACTCTGACTACTCTGTATCCTTGGTAACACCAAGATATGATGACGCTAAAACATGCTGCCTTCCTGTACGGTCTTGTATTTTGATACTTAGATTTAAAAACCCCGTAACTAATATAACAAAGCATACCTGTCAGCTTAAAAGCTAGAATGCATTTGGATTTAACTCAGTATGAAAGCCTTCGCTAAAATTCATGGTTTTAATCGGTGGCACACACAGAAATTCAGTGTATGAATTTCTCTGGCTATACAGAGAAAATAAGTGTGTGTAAACCAAGTTAACGTGGCGAATTTACTTTTCTACTTAAAAATCATATTATAACGTAGTCTGTTACAAAATGTTACTAATTCCACACAAAAATTCTTAAAGATTTGGCGTTTACGTGGAACCTGAACGCCGCACCAGCTGTAACGAGGTGTCCGGAAAGTTCTCACCGTCCGAATTCTAACAGCTGGACCCTGCTCAGTGTGAAGTGAAGTGAAGTGGCCAACTTTGCCTTCGTAGTAAGTTATATCATGCAACTGTTCAACTGCACAGTGTACGTTTAACATCGGTTAAAATGAACTTGAACGTTACGGATTACCTTGTTCGTTAATTTAAAGCAAATATACTGGCGAAAGACAAAACCCCTGGATTTGCATAGGCCTTTGTGGGGATTTTCAAGCAGGACGCTTTTTGTGGTCTTGCCAGTGTTTTCTTGTGTGTTTCGGTCTTAGTCAATTATTTACATTGTGCTGTGTGATTTGGAAGGATCAATAGATGAGGGCTATGGTTCACCTGTAGGCTACACGTTTTATTTGTCCTCGTGCCTGCCAGTTACTCGCATCCCAGTGTTCGCGCGTGAGCGCGCGCGCGTGGGCCGATAGTAGTGTGATGATCCTCGTCATACTTATTGTAGGTTTTTCAGAGAAAAAAATGGGTCCGACATTCTGAGAAGTTATTCCCTCCACTTTGTTGGCCATTAGTCAATACCAAGTACTATTGTTGCGTTACCGCCGGTGTCACCGCACGGTTTCTGCCCGGTCCGCCTCTCCCTCCGCCTCCTGCTGCAAACAGACGAGGCAGCCGACCAGCACCACAGCTGCTAGGTAGAAACATGGGGTCTACAGGACACCTCTGCTCGGTGCTGCTGCTTGTATTTCTGCTGGGGCTTCATCACTCCTCGGGTTTCTGGATCATCAATGTTGTCTTCCCGCCAAACGCCAAACCTAGAGCACCAAGCAACAGCACTCCACCTCTCATCATAGGTAAGTGAGTTTCTTTGAAGAGATGCCAGACTGTCTGTGGGACTAATTTTACTTATCCAGAACGAGAAATCTGTCTTTAAAAATCGAAATGAATACACTCTTGTCAAAACAGGCCAATAGGGCCTTGAAAGCTTGAAATGCTGATGTCCTTAGGTTTGTGCTATTTTTATTTGAAGATCAGTATGGAGCAATGCCAACTAATATTTTAAGTGGCTTTCTTTACTGTCCTGTGTCAGGTTTAAATAGATTCAGTTTAGCATTTGTGGCATACTCCTAAATTAATTTGTTTAGAATGAATTATGACCAACTGTCTGTGTATTGATGTTTTGGCTATCAGTGAAGTTGTACACTGTACTCTGTACATTTGACCCTGTATTCTACTGTTTGTTTCTTGCTTATCTAGGTCAGACTACGGTATTTTAGGCTCAAATGGCAAAAAAAAAAAAAAATCTGTGGCCACGTTCCTAAATGGGCCCTCACACTTCAACTGTCAGGGTTTTACTTTCTGTGGTCAGACCATGAATTCCTCCTCCCTACCCCTCATGATTTCTTTTTTTTCATAATTCATTATTTCATGTCATAGCATCATTTTTTGTAGCTATATAGTAAGTTTAATCAGAACATGTGAGTCTGCATTATCCCACTGATAGTTGTTTTGATTATAGACTGATTAATCAGGTAGATAATCTGGGATACAGACCTTAATGCTCATGAGGCCGCTTAACAAATGTTGTCAGCTGACAAACATTTGCAGGAAAATAGTCAGCATGAGTGTACCTCTACCTTTTTAAAGTTTTGAGTCGCTCATACACTTGACAGCGCCTGCTTAACTTTCACCTGTTATAAAAACCTGTTTAAAGCTACAGCAGTGGTTCCCAAACTCTTAAACAGTCAGCTAGCCAGTCCTGGTCACAGCTGGCACAAGTCCAGTAAAGGTTGAAATTTATTTTTGAACTTTCCAGATTACTTCCTTTGAATTTTTTGGGTTTGTTCGTTAAATATTTCACAACAAAAACCTAATTTTACCAAGTAAAAAAATAAACTAGATTTTTTTGTATAAGACCAAGGTCCTTTATTTACCCCCAATTTATTAAAGGCCAGTTGTGTAGGATTAAATATCACCTACTGGTGAAGTTGTAAGTTGCACCAGACTGAATGTCTCCCACTCAGCCCCCGCTTGTTAAGGGAGTTGCAAAGCATGTCTCACTCTGTAGACATTACGGGCTTATTGAAAACCCAGTGATTCTTATTTTCAGGTGATTATACACCCATGAAAACACACTTTTCAATAATATATTAAATTTCTGCCACATTCTACAAATAGATCCCCCTTAATCCCACACAGTGGACCTTTAAGTTTCTTGTGACTCTTCACTTTTAATCTTGACTCTGAGGTTTCAAACCTGACCTAAGGCATATTTAACAGTTTCAGCTACCCTGCAGTGTGATTCACTGATATATATATTTGTGTCTGTGTGTGTCCAGTGCCAGGGAACTTGGGGAACCAGCTGGAAGCTAAGATAGACAAGCCGAGTCTGGTCCACTGGTTGTGCTTCAGGAAAACTGACAAGTGGTTCCCCCTGTGGATTGACCTCAACATGTTCATGCCCATAGGTGTGGACTGCTGGATTGATAACATTAGGTAATGCTGACTGACTTTTCAACATCCTCTATCCTTTTTCTGTATTATGTTTCATGTTCAAGCAATTTCATTGGAAATAGTTTCTCTGGACCTTTGATCAGCATCTTAGTCTTAACATTTTTTTGTCCTGTTTGTGATCTTATAGATTTTTGGTTTTGTGTACTCAACTTTATAAACGGTCCTGGACAGTGTTTCCCAAACAACAGTGGGTCACAGGCCCTTTTTAACTGGGTTGCCAACTAGAAAAGAAGAGCTTACTTTTTGCTGCACTGGCCTGTTCAACTTAAACACTGTGTGCATCCTGTACAAGAGAGACACACAAAACTGAACGCACATATATGAGATATCAAGAAACTTAACGTTTCACTCAGCAGTAGTGAATACTGCTGAGATGTTCTTTTATATGGTAATAAATGTATATATCTTATATCTTTATCAGTGCCCTATATACAAATGCAGATGCTATGGCAACTCAAGAGGTATTTTAGTAGATTTGGGTCCTGGGAGAAACCAGACTTCTCTTTTGGCCCCTGGTCAAGGAATTAATTACTCTTCAGCTTTAAATCTTTCAGTTCGGTCAAAGCAGTCACTACCAGATAAATCAATTATACTGTGGAAACCACTATGTTTTTTTTCTTTTCAGATGTTATTGTAGTCACAATAGAGGTGTTTTTTAGACTGACATGAATGTCTTTGTGCATATTCCAGACTTGTTTATAACAGGACAACTCGGCGGTCATCCAACTCACCAGGAGTGGAAGTGCGGGTGCCAGGATTTGGGCAGACATATCCCATTGAGTTTCTTGACAATAACAAACTGGCTGGTGAGAGAAATACAGTATTGTTGGACTTCAGGCTCCAGATTTGTGGATTCCTTAATTTTTCCATAATTTTTTTTTTTAATAATACAGAAATGTCAAAAAGTTTAATTACAGCTTATATTTGTGTGTCTATGCCTAGTTCTTAATTTAGATATCTTAATTAAATACATTAAATGCACTGTGCAGCTTAGTTGCATTGTATAAAGTAATGATTTTTAGACTCCAACATTTGGTATTAATTTAATTTGCTGCTGTATTTTGCAGGTTATTTTCATACTATGGTGCAACATTTGGTAAATATGGGCTACATCCGAAATGAGACAGTCCGAGGAGCTCCATATGACTGGAGATTAGCACCTAGTAAGAAGCAAAACTACACATGCACCCCATGCATACACACAGACAGGGTAACCAGTAGATTACAGTTGCTTTGAACAGTATTATCTAACATGTCACAACACACACCCACTAGTAGAATTTTTATCTTGAGAGTTTATGTAAATAGAAAGGTTTGGCACTTTGCATTTGTTGGCTTGGAAGTATAAAAGTACATTCAAAAAGATAAAGGAGTCAGCAGGCCCAACTGAGCCACACAGCTAGTGTGTAGTCCGTATTTTAGCTTTATTTTCTTATGACCGTATGATAGTAGGACTCCTGAATACAAAATTTGATCTGAAGCTTCATTAGTTAATATTTTTGGATTGAAAGTGCATCAGTTGGTCTGCTAACTTGCCATTTGGCCTCAGCAAAGAAAGCTTTAAACACAACATTGATATAGTCAGTAGGTGATTTAAGAGGGGACGAAGGGGGGTCCCATCCCCTTTGTTCACAAAATGACCAAAATGACTTCCCCTTGTCCATTGCTCTCTCCATTCTGCCTGAGGCCATTAACAGTTGGAACACGACTCCAGTCTGGATCCAGACGCCGTCTTATTTATGCTGGTCTTACTGTAGCCTTACATTACCATCAGCATTCTTTTGTGTGGCCACCTGGCAAATATAAGCTCCTCTCTTTCTGATTCTGTTTTCCAGAAGAAAATAAGTAAGTGGCTCTGCAGCTATTTAGTCTGAAACAGCAAAGGATGCTAATTTTATCTGTATGTATTTTGGTGCTACAAATGTAGTGAACTGTGTGTTTATCGGAAATATTTGCTTGTTGCAACAGACAACAAGGCTGAAAAGACTAATGAGGCTGAACCAAAGAAGTGGAGTTCTTAGCTGTAAAACCAAAAAAAATAGCTACAAGTAGGGTGAATTTTAGGTATTCAGTTATATAAGATTCCAGGAACACAACTCTAAAAAATTACAAATGTTACATGCTAGTAATGCGGTTACAACTCTCTAAGGTGGTGATATGTCAAGGCTGTGGGTTTGTCTGCGTGTTGTGACCACATGTAGCCAAAAGAGATTGGTCATGCCAGACTCTGTATGATGATGATGATAAATGTTATGTGCTACACTTATCAAAGTTCAGCCTGCAACCCTCCTGTTGTCCCACCTCCCACAGATGAGAATGCAGAGTATTTCAAAAAGCTGCAGGACCTGGTTGAGGATATGTATGACCAGTACCAGCAACCTGTTTACCTGCTGGGACATAGCATGGGCTGCCACTACGTCCTCTACTTCCTCAACCACCAGTCTCAGGCCTGGAAGGACAAGTACATTAAGGGCTTCATTTCCCTGGGGGCTCCATGGGGGGGTGCTGTTAAACCACTTAGAGTCCTGGCATCAGGTAATATGAGAATAGACCTGAGAGTGATGCAATAACAAATTGCACTAAATAAATTGGCAAAAGTCACTCTAAAAGAAACAAAAGTATATAATACATGTTTATTTGAATATATTTTTTAATCTGTATTACTATTGACAATCAAAGACTTCCACAGGATAGTTTTAACCATCTCATTCCATTGAGTGTTTAAATTTCTTACCATTAACTCAGGCATGTCCTGCTAACTTCTTTTACTTTGCCATGTATTTATACATGTAGCTATGATGTACAGCCCTCTGATATTTTTAACTTGATCTTTAATCGCAGGTGAAAATGACGGCATCCCAATGATTTCCACCATCAAGATCCGCGAGGAGCAGAGAATGACAACAACCAATCCCTGGATGCTGCCGTCTGAGACCCTGTGGCCAAAGGACCATGTGTTTATCTCCACACCAACCTTTAATTACACCAGCCAGGACTACAAGCGCCTCTTCACAGACATCAACTATGAAGATGGCTGGTAACTCACAGCTTTAAAGTTATTATAAAATCTTGAATGATAAACGCTGTGCTGTTATCCAACTCACTTGATGTACTGTTGACACTATTTAACTGACTCAAATGCTTAGAAGTGTTTATGATTCAAAGGACAGTGTCTTTATTGTTGCAGTGGCAACAATAAAGTCTTCCAACTTGTGTAATTATGTAAAACCAACTGTAGGAGGAGATAGGTGTGCACATTATGTGTACATTATGTGCTGCAACACAATGTTAGATAGTGAACAGGACAGTGTGTCATTGTGGTCATGCCTGTGTTGACACATCATTGTGTGTAATAGCAATAGTTAATGACAGAACATTTTCTAGACTTCATTTTGATAGCTGAAATTTTTGTGTGTAGAAAGATTAGACAACACAAAGATGTCTTAATGCTACCACTGGCAGTTGTTAAAGCAAAAAACACATATAGTTTGTCCAACTATGTGTGTTGGATATTGCAGGTTTAAAACCTGCCATGTAATGCTGTAGGCCACTTAGGAGCAGCAGAAACAAACTTATTACCTTTCAGTTTAAACAATAAGCTTTTTTGCAAATAGACAGTGGATTTATATGTACACATTCTTCAGATACAGAGCAAAAATAGTATTTATTTGGCCCAAGTCAAATATAAGCACAATATTTACTCTGTAATTTGTCTCTGCCAATTCCTGCTCTAAATATAGCAACTGGCTTCAATAGCTGGTAAATGCTCCACTATGTTCACAAGCTACATACTTACCGTGTCTGTCTACCTTTTGGTACTGCGCAGGTAGCCCACAGTTGATTTTTAAGAGATTGATTCACTCGAACCAGTCAAAATGACACGGAATGAACCAAAACAGCAAAGTTTTTTTTCCCTGAAAGATCAAACCAGTAAGCTTTAAAGAAATATGATTATTTGCCGTGAGAGTAAATTGAGCAGAAAACCACAAATTTTAAATGGAAAAATTTAGAGGTGTGCAGTCAGAAAGAGGTGAGCTTGCTGAAACACCCACATCTGTACAGTCAATTTAATCATGTTGAGCTACGTTGTGACAAACAAAGGTACCACATTTAAACAAGGAAGAATGCATGAGATAAAGAAGGTATCTTACATTTTGCTGCATTCATTTTAATTACTTTTCTTTTTAAAAATGTCCATCTGGAGTCCAACAATATTAATGTAGTGTGATCGAAGTCTTTGAAGGTGGCTATGAAGTTCCATAGAAATGAGTGGAACTTCAAGGTCCCGTTATAAGTCTCAAAGGGTTCATCACAATTGACAACCTTTGATTTATTTGTCATATAATCAATTATTGACGGAAAAATGTTTGAACTTGGACTGCACTAATGCGGTGTTTCTCCTACCACTTCATCTCATAAACCCCTTTACTCTTGTTCTGGTTCCAGGTATATGTGGGAAGACACCAAGAACCTCACTGGTGATCTCGTCCCACCTGATGTTGAGGTGTGGTGTATGTATGGTGTGGGGCTTCCAACACCCGTAACATACATTTACGACGAGGACTTTCCCAACACGGACCCAGTGGACTTTGCTTACGCTGATGGGGATGACACGGTGGACAGCTTTAGCATGAGTCTCTGCAAACGCTGGATCGGGAAACAGGTGAAGCCTGTCCATGTTACAGAGTTCAGAGGGCTGGCCCATCTGGATATAGTGTTTCACGAAAAGGTGCTCGACATAATCCAGCATGTCCTGGAGGGCAATTCAGACACACCCGAAGAGGTTGACGTCAGACAACATATTGTAAGACTTTAAAAGCCAAATCCACATTGAGTGATGGGTGTTCAAATGGTTGATGTTGACTGCTCAAATGAAAAAAGCAAATTTCTCATAAGCCCAACATTTATTAGGAACCCATTTAACCCAAGTAAGTACAACATTTCTAAATTAGTCTTGACTGGATAATCATCTTATTGTGAACCCCACAAGCAATAACAATAGCCCCCTTATCTAAAATAAGGGTCCTTATCTATTTTATCTGTTTTTATTTACAAGTTTTCTTAATTTGTTGGAACTACCCTGCATTTGCATGTTGATCATAATCAGATTTATGGTTGTAATCATCTTTCACATAATTATTGCAATAATTATAAAACGTAGTGATTGGATTTTTTTTATGATGGTAATTTAATATAGTAGTCTGTGTAAGTTTAAGACAACTTCAAATCTTGTTACATGCATCTTTACAAAACTAGACCTTTATGGTTTGTTTACTTTTGATGGATGATGCATTTATCATCTCATCATTATTAGTGATGTGATGCTTATTTGTCATATTTTATGGTTTATGAATAGAAGATATTAAAGATATTGTGTATGATGTCACTGTAGGACTTCTATACCAATATATGTTTTTAAGATATCGCTATGAAATCCATCTGAAAAATGACAAGATCGCTTTTATTCTCAAGTTGATATAGCCTATATTAAACTAACGATGTGAATGTATAGGGATATTTATACAGTCAAGTAACACGCTTAATGTACCTATACAGATGTTTACTTCTAATAAAGCATTTTCTGTCACAAATGTGTCAAATGATAAGTTCAGATGCGACACACATGAAGTAAAAATCCTGTTTGTGTCCGTCTGACCACATCTGCGGTTGATGGCTTTTGACTTGATTGCTGAAATTGCGTTGCTGGGTGGATTGCTCTGTAATCTTGACCTCGTGATCAACGCCTTCCTGGTCACAGGCTGTTCTCAAACGTACACATTGCAGCAATTCACATCAGAGGTCCTCAACAGTAAACTAAAAAGCTCCGCTGCAGATCCACACACATATCGATGAGGTGACCATGACCGCTTGGCTATGAGACATCGGAAGGCATGGCGGCTCGGCACCGGATAAGCGCCTTCTCCTCGCCGCTTCAAGTAACGTTTGGCTTGTTATTGTTGCTGTTGTCGGCTAAGAGCAGCGCGAGACCGTCAGACAAATGTCTCGGCGACAAGTCTTGTTCACCCCCGAGACCTCCCGTGGTCATCAGTAAGTGTTTTCTTGAGTGTTTATAGTATATCTAGCCTTGTTCACCTCATCATGCTTGTAAAAAAATAATCGCAATTTATTGCTCCGCCGGCTAGCCATGATGGGCGATTCTCTCGATAGGCCAAACCTCATTCAAAATTAAATCAACTTAATCTCTCATCGCTTGTCGTTAAAAATACCTTACACTAACAGTAAGGGTAAATATTTTCATGTTAGTGGTTGGCATGTCTTCAATTCGGCCTGCACAGGATCCTAAAAAAATTATATTACACCACGTCAATTAAATACAGGCTAACTTTTGGAAAGTGGTCTTTAAGATAAGAAGCAGTATGTCGAAATGAGCTCAAGAAAAGCGAATTTTAGTATTATGTGTGTGCCAAGTCTGAATAATGTTCCTATCAGTCCTGAAAATAAGCTTAGTCAGAATATGTCAAGGATTTAGTATCGCTATCACTGAAGGCGTCCTTCTATTGTCAGATTTGTGAGCGGTGTTCGGCTGGACATGGTGGAATAAAGCTACTGCTTATTACAGTTTGTCCGGAACGGCAGTTTTTTACTGCACTAAATTTTATTCATTATTATTTTATCTTTATCGCTTTTCGTGTGCAAACGTGCAACAAGTAGTAGTACTTTTTAATAGGGGCATTTTTTGAGTTTTTTTTACGTGTGCGCGCACGCGCTCACGTGTGCGTTTGTTTGTTCAGGTTGATCACGGTCAGCTGTCGTCTGATCATATGACTAAGCTGGAACAGGGTAGGGCTCCACCACTGCAGCCGAGTTCTCAGGATACTATGACTAGAATAGTCTCTGTTTATTCCTCCAATAAAGTGTGTGACTTTATGTGAACTTCGGTCCAGACTTCAGCTTAAGAGCTATAACTTCCTCGACTCCATCTTTGAAAGGATTTTTGGGTTTAGAGGAATCTTATATCTGTTTAACTGAGTTTAAACTTCAGTCTTTGTCTGTCTGAATGCATGTGTGATAAGAGTCTGTGTAAAAGTTTGACCTTCTGTGATCTCCCTCTGTGATCTTTGCGGGAGAGTCTTACACTTACTGACAAAAACCTGTGTTGACCTTCTTTAATTTTTAACCGAAAAAAATACTGTCAGTCCAATTCATCATTAACTTAATTTATAGGGGGGGTTTTGTTTTTATTTTATGCAATTGAATAACACTAAGTAGCTTTATACTGGGATGGAGAGGGTGTCTTTAATAATAACTGCAAATTAAGGTTTAAAAAGAACAACATCGCTGAATGAATTTTCCTGTTTTGTGGTGGTTGACACTCAGAGTTATGGTGTTTTTGTTTTTGTTTTTTTTTTGTGTGTGTTTTTTGCAGAGCAGGAAGGTAAGACAGAACCATATAGCAAATAAATGAAACTACCTGCAAATTATCATTTTAATTTGAAGTATTGATAACAGATAAAAACAAATTAAAAATGTATATCACAACATGTAAGCAGAGTTAGCACAAGAAAACCATTGAATAGCAACATGAAGCTGTCCTCTGACATCATGGTAATGAATAATCAGATTAACAGGAGAAGGTAATAAACCTTTGATGTCATTCTTTCCAGTGATGTTGCAGATATGTGAGTTATGGTTAATGTTGTTCCTTGTAGTTCCGGGGGATCTGGGAAACCAGTTGGAGGCAAAGCTGGATAAACCCAGTGTGGTCCATTACATCTGCTACAAGAAGACGGACACATTCTTCACCCTGTGGCTCAACCTGGAACTGCTGGTCCCTGTTGCCATTGACTGTTGGATAGACAACATAAGGTATGACGTGGGTCTTTCTGTTTACATTCAGACATCAATAAAGAGCTGTTTGTATGGTACTGATCATTTACCTCACAAAATGAACAAGATATATTTTCTCTGTTAAAAGGTTTGTTCATGCCCTGTTTTTACCACTAATCATGTTAGGATTAGTGTTGTGTGTTTCTGTGGTAAAGTCGCATCATAGGTCGAACAGTTTTGTCCTTGCTGGTTTCTTTGGAAAATGCTTGATTTTAGTGAAAACTTAATGGGGTGCAAATTCCAAAACAGCACTTTCCTGGAAGTGTTGTCAATAGGTAAGGGGAGCAGGTAGGTGGGTGCAGTGACCTGGTGGAATTTCTGTCAACAGTTATCAACCTACACTGAATAAACTCACCTTTGAACCCACCATTTATCACCAAGGTATGGAGGGAAAAAAGAGCGAGATTGTATTCCTTTGATGTCTCCAGCAATTGACTAAAAACAAAAAAACATGATAGTTATTGAGTGACCTGTTTATCTTATCTTATCATATGCTTTGTTCATATGGATGCAGCAATCCACCATTTTTTTTGAGTTCCAATCTTGATCTGATACCTGGATTGAAGCATCTACCAATACTGAGTAGTGATTCCCACATCAGTGTTTAACTAATAAGATGTGAGGCTCACTGTGTGGAAGAGACTGGGATCATTCTCTAAAGTCAAGCATGGCAAAATCATGCTTAACTTAAACACTGATTTCCTAATTTTGGTAAACAAAATGTAACAAAAATAAAAATAGATACAAAAACTGATATCTTTTATTTAAAAAATGAAAGACATGCACAAACATCTGTGATTTAAGAAGAATTAAACATACAATATGTGACCTTTCCACATCAAAATGTCTAAGAACAACTCTGTGTTTGTTATACATCGTTGAGTTTTGTACTTGCATTATCAAAATATTGGAGAAAAAAAATTCAAAACAATTGAAATCTACAGTTTAATTTGAGGTAAAGTTGCATTTTCTTTGATTGCTTCTTGCTAATTTAGTAACACAGGAACAGAAGTAAACATGACTGAATGTAACCTGAATAAAACTTAAGAACATGACCTCATCTGTGAGCATCCTGCCTGAGTTGGACAGTGAGATTTAAGCAAGACGATTTTCCCTCCATCATCATTATGACATCATCACATCCATCTTTTGTTTTAATTGTTTTTATTGACAGACTGAAAAGGTCCATCCATTGCCAGCTACTTGAGTCATAATCAGACCATTATCAGTTTTAGACTGGTGCAACACCATTTGTTAATGAACAAATCTTGTCCCAAAATCAAAATCTCATTGTCTTTCCTTCAGACACAAGAACTGTGAGATACAACATCTCAAAGTGGAAACTTTGTCACAAAGCAAGTAAACAGAGCGATCCCCATAGCAGTGTTGCACTGTTGGTCTCTGTTGTCAAGATGTGACGTCAATAATTAAGGCTCCTAAATGTCTCTGCTGGAAGACAATCGACTAGTCTTGGAATTACCCTGACAGTGGGGCCTTTTTTTGGAAGTAAATAAAGTGGAAACCACAATCAGCACTCATATAACTGGCTGATCGTATGACCAGCCTTTATAAATGACTGGTTGGCAAGACACTGTGGCTACGAGCTGCACATGTTTTTTGCAGATACACAATAATCAATTTAAAGCCCAGGAACCACTTCTAACGTAATGCAGTCTAAAACCAGAATAAAATGTATTTTGAAAAAAACGTGAATTTTTAGCAGAATGAGTTTAGTTATTAATCCAACCTAAATTATTCAACCATAATTGAAAAAAGGTCCCCTGTTTTCCCATACATACAATGTAATTACCTTTAATACATTTTGGTACTCATTGGGTTAAACTTGAAATTTCTTGCTCCACATCCAGCTAACTGTGAATAAGAGGCAGTTTTGTCACTTTGCACTCAAAGCTAACTCGTGACATTTTGTGAACAGTGGCCATTAAATCCACAAGAACCATTTTAAAGGACAAAGGAAAATGCTAAATCATAGTGTAGAGAGTAGAGCAAATACAGCAGAGTCAGTCGGTAAGTGACTAAGTCAGCAAACTGTCATAGTAATGTCAGTTACACAGCAATAATTATCTCAAGTCTTCTTACTACCAATCACTAGCCAGCATATGTTGGCATAGGTCACACCAGGCCAGCAGTTTTTAATGTCAGTTACTCACAGATTAAGAACAAAGCCTTGCATTAAGGCAAGTGCATATACTAGGTGACTATAATGACTGACTAAAAGTATGTGGGTGAGACGTGAGGGAGATGCTACAGGTTTGTGCGTGTTAAGTTCCATTGAGCTAAATAAAAAGAAAAGGTGTGACTGTCTGAGTCACAGCTGACAGTTTTAGTGGATGAACTTACATGCATTCTGGAAAATAAATAAATAAATCAGAGTTTTAACTCTTGGAAGTTAGGCAAAAATAATGCAAACTGATCTGTTCAGAGGTCCAGTTTCTGTGATTATCTTGTAAGCATAGGCTCGTAACTTTCTAAATCTCGAAGTGTTAGTGTAGTTTTCAAATGTTTTTTTCAAATACTCATTTCTGCTTGGCAAACCCAGATGTCATCTCTCACATCTGCATTGGAATTAAAAAAAACCCTAGGCTTTGGGAAGTTGTCACATGAAACTCACAAGGTGGGAGAGCAGTGGTAGTTTAAAATGGGAAGTGTGTGCATGTGGTTTACCACAGAAGCAGAAACAATATTGACCATATTCTCCTTGGCATATTTTGTGTGTATGTGTGCATATGTAGGCTGATCTACAACAGGACCACACACACCACCTCATCTCCACCGGGTGTGGAGATCCGTGTCCCAGGGTTCGGACAGACATATTCCCTGGAGTATCTGGACCCCAGCAAACGCAGTGTGGGTGAGTTGAAGGTTTAGTGCCAAACAGAAGTGAGGACTGGACAAAGTACCAACAATGTCCCTGCTCTTAAGGTCGAAATGAGTCCTTACAAAGATACACAAACAAGAATCAAAGTATTAGATGACTCAGTTTGTGCATGAGAGACTGGAGCGAATGATTCTTTCTTTTCTTCTTATATTGCTTTTGTGCATGTTTGTCTGTCTTCTAGGCATGTACTTCTTCTCCATAGTGCAGGCGCTGGTGGAGTGGGGCTACACCAGAGATGAAGATGTCAGAGGAGCTCCCTATGATTGGAGGAAAGCCCCCAGTAAGCAGCTGTGGACACACTCACACACGTACACACACACAACCAGGTTTTCCTCAATTCTTCCCCTTAGTTTCATTCAAATTCATGAATGATTAAAGAGACTGCTTAGGTTTCGCAAGTCTCATGAGTCATTCACATTACAACACGCAGGACCTCACCAAGTATTAATAGATGTTAGCTGGTAGTTTGAGAACCTATATGGTGAGAAAAAAAACTGGCTTGTTTACAATGTGGCACACACATAAGCTGAACAAATTATTGCAGCAGTTATGTGTTTTGTTCATCAATTTAGAAATTTCCGGGCTCATTTAGCAGGTATGTTAAATGGTTTGCAGCCAAAACAATGACAACACTTGTCTTTCAGTTTATGTGAGTCCCTGGTGGTGACTTGGCACAACATGTAGAAACAAACAAACAAACAAACAACAACAAAAGGATAATGCTAGGTAGAAACTTTCCTGCCAGTCATGGAATTGTTGGATTTTATTTTGAAAGGAGCATTTCTAGGAAGTAAAGTCATAACAAATGGAGATAAATAACCTGGTGGAGTTTGGGAAATTTTACGCATCAGGCCACATTTTTCACAGGTCGGAGCTTTTTTGATCCAAAACCAAGAAGGACTCAAATGTTGGTAGAAAATGGCGGGAATTTCGATTCGGAACCAGTGAGGGAACTTTGTTTACTGATCTTCAATGTTGTTTTTGTCTCCTCTTTCAGATGAAAACAAAGATTATTTCCTGGCCCTGCAGCAGATGATTGAAGAGATGGCGGAGAAGGCTGGCAGCCCTGTTGTTCTCATCGCTCACAGCATGGGAAACATGTACACCTTGTACTTCCTCAACCAGCAGCCACAGGCCTGGAAAGACCGATACATCAAAGCTTTCGTTTCTCTGGGGCCTCCGTGGGCGGGGGTAGCCAAGACCCTCCGTGTGCTCACTTCTGGTAAGATATTGAAGTGATACTGTGGGAACAGTTTCAGTATGCTTCTGTAGCGGAACTAATCCCGTGTTTTGCTTTTTTAATTACACAAGAACCACCCTGTCTCTGCCTTCCCAGGAAAAAGTGTAATGACAAGAAGATAGAAAAAAACACATTTTATACACTAACATTAAAAAAGATTAGCAACCCAAATTAAATTTTGTATTCGTTTTGTTACAATAAAAAAAAGTAGTCGAGCACGAGATCACATACCTGCAAAAACAAAAGAGAAAGTGAAACAGCATTCTTGTATTTATTGTCATGGGATTTTGTTAGGACTTGGCAACACATTGGCATTGTAATATGAGTCTGGAAGAAATTTAAGAATATTCTTCATTGGGTTATATAAGGTTAACACGTGTAACCTAATAAAAGTCTTTTGAAAGCAACCTATCATTTAGACTTTTCTCTGTCAACAGAGCTTTATTCTTGGATGGTGGGACTGGTTTTGGAGCTTGTCAGTATAAATGTGGTCAGTGGAGGAGAACTTAACCTAAGAAAAGGGCAATTTCCAACAGTTGTGTCTGACCATCTGTGACTGAATAGCCAGCTGAGGCCGAAATGCTAATGCTAGTTTCTAGTCCTTTAAAGATACTTTCTAACCTTTGGTCGATTGCTGTTTCCCATTAAAGAAATCATAAGAATGTGCTTTTTAATAGTGTCGCTTTATATCTTTACTGGTGGGCGGAGTCACCAAAGTAGGGTTTTTGAGTGCAGTTATGAAGTAATTCACCAAATTACTTCATAACAGTGTAGACCATATTGCTCAAAGGTCAGTTTCATCAGATCCTGTCTTTTGGTAAATGTTCCCTGCCCTGCACAACTGTAACCTTGACAACTAAACCATACTGTGCACCGCAATGTACAATATACGGTTAGTCTCTCAGAACATGAGCAGCGTTGAGTAAGAAGCCGAACAAGGAAACTCATCGTTGGTTTTGGTCTTGTGACTAGAAATTCTAAGCCTAGTTTCAGTTCGCTGTCACTGGTTTCTATTCTCTTCCTACAGGTGACAATAACCGCATCCCAGTGATCAGCCCACTGAAGATTCGCTCCCAGCAACGCTCTGCTGTCTCCACCTCTTGGCTGCTCCCCTATTTGCACTCCTGGCCCAAAGATCAGGTCTGTGTATGCGCGTGTGAGTGTGTGTGTGTTTTTGTTTGTCTGTAGACATGTTCATCGTTTTCTTTATTATGAGGGAGACTCAAATTTCATCCTGCAACTATCTTGCTTGTTATGTAGGACATTTTGCCACCTCTAGAAACTCTAGGATGGTTAAATATGATTGAGTGTGAACATGACTTTTTCTTCTAAAGCTATTGGTAGAGGTAACCAAATCAGACAACTGAGAAACTTTTTTTGCACTCATCCGACACTAGGTCTTGGTTCAGACACCTGCAGCCAACTACACTGTGCTGGACTATAAGCGGCTCTACTCAGACATCGGTTTTGAGGACGGCTGGCTGATGCGGCAGGACACGGAGCCGCTGGTCACCGACCTCTCGCCTCCTGGCGTGGAAGTTCACTGCTTGTACGGCAGTGGCATTCCCACGTCGGAGGCTTTCCAGTACTCTGACAAGTTCCCTGATGTGGAGCCCACCGTGGTGTACGGCGACGGGGATGGGACAGTGAACCTGCAGAGTGCCACGCAGTGCAGGCGGTGGATAGGAAAGCAAAAACAGCCTGTGACGTTAAAGGAGCTTCCAGGAAACGAACATGTTAACATGTTGCTTAACTTCACAACTGTGGCTTACATCAAGACTGTGCTGTTTCCCCCGTGATGTCAGCAGGAAGTGAGGGACTGCGCATCAGGGGGCTTTTAGCACACTCACACACTCACTCACACACACACACACACACACACACAGAGTCGTACAAAGAACAGACAGGGACTGACTCAACTCGCCCATCTCTCTGAACACTGACTGCCAAAATTTCCCCTCTTCATACCACCATACTCAGCAGAAGAAGAAATATTGTAGTACAACTGAAGAATCAAAGTTTTAAAATGAATTTTATAGTAATTGTAAAACTTATGTTATGGTCAGGTTGTTTACTGTTGTATAAACCTAAATACAATGACTTTTATATTTGTCTCAGCTTTCAAAGAACCCAAGATTTTACCTACTTAATTCTTGTTATGATAGGAAGGTGTGTATGTACGTCAAAAACCAGGGATCTACTGAACATGCCGCTTTGACTTAATAATCTGAGTCAGATCTTTTTATTAATGTTGTGAACGAGATTTCTGAAATTATCTGACTTTAATCTTGTTTGTCAGGATGGTAGAGCACAAGCTGGTAATTGTATCTTTCTCGGTGCAGCAGGTCACTTTTTTAGTGCTGTTATTTGTTCAAATGATCTAACACAGAGTGGACTCTAACCAAAACAGCTTCCTCAACTCTTTTGTCATTTGATTTCCAGTGAGTCTTTTGTTCATTTTCTATTTTATGGTTTGTTTCTTTTTTTATGGCCTTGCATGCAGTCAAGCTGTCAGAGGACTTTTTTGTTTTGTTTTTTCATATTATGTTTGAGTCTCGTGTTAAGGAAGAGGAACTATGCCTGGAATTTGAGTAACATTGAAGCCACAAAATGGTTAAAAAGAAGGTTCACAGAACTGACATAAGACAAAAACTCTCAATACGAAGTCCACTAACCAGTACTATTTTTTTCAGAATGGCCTTAAGTAAGTCTACGTTTTTCCAGATTTTTAGCACCATCTCATTGTCTTCATCAGCAGTTTTAAAGTGGTCCTGTCCAAAGTTCAGACCAGAATCTCATGCTTTGGCCATGTGATGAAGATTATGAGATGTAGGTGAAGTCTCAGAACTGGTCCTTGAGAGTTCATTTTGTAAAACAACTATTGGTCAAGAAAAGAGCTTTCAAGAGCGTCAAAGAGCGTGAACCAGGTGCTTTGACAGGCTGAATTTACTGCAGGACAAACTGGTGTTTTTTTTTTTTACAGTATAAATCACATTTTTTTTCTTGCCTGTAGTTTTTGTTATATCCTTTTTCTGTTTGATCAGAAGTTCTTAGTGCAGAGTTTAAACTGGACTTCCTGTCCTCAACATACAGCCAGAGTGATTGTACTGTGCCATTGAGCCCTCTCTGGGTCAGACCATGATGATATAATTATATCTGCTGTGGACTATCAAAGCTGTGTGTCATAAACATGTGTTGCCTTCTACGGAGTAAATATTTCAAATATTACACTCAGCCTTTGTCTTTTGTTTGTGGAATCAATCCTTTTGTTTTTCTCTTCATACACACAGTTAAAGCACAGTTAATTTTTCCCCTCTAGGCATCATTTTCCCAAGAAACTACAAGCCAAGAGCACTTTGTCACCAGTATGCTAAGTTAGTGATCTATTAGTCTTTAGAGCTGTGAAGTGACTGTACTGTAACAGTCATTTTGAATACACTGAGTGCTAACTATCTGTCTCTGTGTTAATCACAAAGGTGAGATATGACTGTGTTTGAACCACAGAGAAGTTTTCAAAGTCCACAGCTTCCTTTTAAATGAACAGCTTCACGCACACGTAACAGTTTTAATATAAAAGAAACTAACAATTAGCATAAAACCAACAGCAGCTTTATTTACATACAGTACTACTATAAGGTAGAAAAATACAATAACATGTTTTCTTGCTTTTATTTTGGAGTCTTGATCATCTTTGTTGCCACAAATCGTCTCAGCAGTTCATAAAAGAGCCAACAAATCATCCATATTAAGCAACTGCAGACATTTGTTGTTAAGACTGTTCCACAGGCCTGTGTGATGATGACAGCTGGCATGTTGCTGCCATCATTTAAAACAACACTTCAAAAATAGCTGTGTTGACTTGAGTCCTTCCCCAGGATTTGCATCACCTCTTGTGACTTGACACAATTAAAGTCCTCTAAAAAAATACGTTTTTGGCTTTGACTCTAATTTTTTCTCATTTGATTTGATCATTTTGTCTGGCTCATTTATGTGGGTCAGAAGGACACAGTGTGCAGGTCCAGTGGTCAGAGTACATACATTAAATGTTAGGGCTTGAGGGGGAAGCAAAAGGTCTTGTTTCCTGTCTTGCAGCGCAGCTCCATGCAGTTCAGCTGCAGCATAAATGGTCCTTCTTCGTGGTCATCGACAAGACTCTAACAGTGAAAAAAAAAATCACAGACATAGAAACATTAAGCAGTTGGTAAATTCTATGCAGTTTATTAATTCAAAACACTGAAATGGCTAAGTTGTGTCATCTATGCTGCTGCTGTCTGAATGTTCCTCAGTAATGTTCACATTAAATTACACATGCAAAATAGAAACAACTGCAATCACATGAAACCTAAATCTGAGCCACAGTCTGACTGATGGTCCCTATTTAAAAAAAACAACATAGTATATTACATTTTTATTATGGTATTAATGCCTGATCAGGGTATTTTACAGTAAAAACAGGAACTTGTCAGTTCTTTCTGATGCACAAACTGTCTAACATCTTAAAATAGCCTCACACATTTTTGTACTTTAGTTTTTTAGCAGCCAACATGCAAGATGATAATGAGAAAGCCCCCAATCACAGGCTGTTTCACACTGAGGAAAAATGATTTTTTTTTTCATTTTACAGGATTTTCTCGGACAATCTCAGCTAAGGTTTCACAAACAAATAAAAAAATTTAAGCAGAACACTTAGGGCCAGTTTTCAAATCTTAGCACAAACTGAACACTGCTTGACATTTATGAAAGCTTTAACATCCAATGTTTTTTTCATGCTTCTCTTATATTGCATCATATGTTTGTCTAAGGCATCAGTCTCCACCATTAACTTGAACTAACATCTCTTTACAACCAAATCCTCTAAGTTCTGGTGAGAAGACAATAAGAATCCATCACTGATATATTCTCATAAATATAATCTGCTTAGTTTTGATGATTGCATTTATTACTGTCCTCATACTCTATATGTTTCCACCATCTAGCTCCACTCAGTATCTTCCCACTAACACTCAAAGTACATTACAGGGAAATTATTAAATTAGAGGCTGGAAGATTTCATTTGCACAAACTACATTCTTATTGGGGGGAACTTCCTCCTGCCAGTTCAAAGCAGCTCCAGGATAAAAAAAAGTTTACTACAACAGCGAAGTCCTGGTTAAAACTGTCATCATGACATCAGCCACTTCTCATTTTTGTACTTATATTAAAACTATAAAAGTTTTGCTTTTGGTTTTGCTTTCTTTGTTAGTATGTTTGTTTGTTTGTTGCCATGGACAGTTGTTGTTGTTTTATACCATTATATGCACCCCTTTTCAAAATTAAAACTATAGCATATAAGTTTAATATTTGACATATCGATGCCCATCAAGGGACTGATGTTGGAAATTAACTTCAGAACTACACACATACATTGGCCACTGCGAATGCGACAGTCTATGCTTCTCTGTACTCGGCAGTTAAAAATAGACTAATAAACTAAAATTAAACTGATTAAACTGCAATGAAGCAGCATCATCTGATACACTGGTCTGTCAGTGTGTCATTCAAAACATATTGGGCAATTTTAATATGGACTGAGGAACATAAGAATAGGTTTGAATTTATATGGAACAATGAATTATTTAAAGTGTGAAATGAACACACAGTTGTTAGGATTAGACTTCCTGATGTTTGTACCTGTAGCTCCTGAATACATTCCTTCATCTGTCCTGTCACGTCTCCAACACACCAGGCCAGACTGACGTGGAAAGATGGATCCTGTAAAGTAGATCAGAGGGAAGACTGTGGAGGTCAGACATGAAAGTGCACCACCTCCGGGTCTTTTGAAAGTTGTGATTAAACTTTTGAGACAAAATCACATTTAAAAAATTATCTATAATAATTCTGTCACATAAATACTGAATAATAATCATTATACAAATCACTGAGATTGGTACAAGAGAAACAACAGAGAGGACTAATTAATACTTATGAATGACACACAAAATGGTTCAGCTTTGGACCTTTTACTTATTTCACTATCAAAACTACAAAACTACATTTTTTTCATAAAGCTAAAATTTGTCAAAATACATATTTATGCATAAAGCACTGTGCTGCTGCATAGAAGCTACCAAACTAAATTTTTCATAGCTGTAAGGGAACATGCTTGTTTAGTACAGACCCCAGCAAAAATCTTATCAGTACTGGTGAAAATTAAATTATCATGCTCACTAGACTTGTGACTCAATCACAATTTCAAAAATAGTGGCAACATTATTTTTTGGCTCATTCAGCTTTAGTTCAAATGTGTTACACAGTGACCTTATAAAAAGTGTCCAGGCGAAACTCTGTCATTGTTTGGTCCACTGCTTTGACCAAGTCCAGTAACTGAGCCTGCCCAGTGCACACTTCCATCCCCAGAAATGTCCTGCAGGGGGCAACAGATGGACAAACACAGACAATCAGACCATGAAGAAATGGTGCTTTGAAGACGTTATAAGAAGGCTTGACACATATAAATGGATTGTCATTTATTTCAATTTAAAAATGAAACTTGTCTTTGAAAGACATGGCAACTTCTGGCAAAAGCAACCATGAACAGTCTGTGGCAGTGAGATGTTTTAGTTTACGCCATCTTGGCCAGTGACCACATCCTATATAAATCTGCAGTATAAAAAAGAGACAGTTAAGGGCTCTGGCTGTACCTTGTTCTCTCTGCATTACAATACACCTTTAGTCTCCCCGCTGAGCACACAAACCTAATAACAAAAAACAGAAAGGGAAAAATAAATCACTTTTTTATCAGCTTCTAGTACAGTTTTCATATTTTCCCTTCATTTATTTTAATATTACTCCAATTCCAAGGGAGGTTATTTTCTAGAATTCTGCTGCAAATGCAGTTTTATTTCCCTTGAGATGATAATCATAGCATTATTATATTTAAGATAATACAATAATTGTTAATTTCTCTTGATAGCTCAGTGTCCTTTGGCTTACTATGTTGTGAAGCCTTGTTTTATTTTGCAATATGTTCTTTTTATTTCACTAGTACAACCTTCTTAATATCTTTTGTATAAAGAAACATTTTTATGTCACATATGCAATTAAATTATCTGTCTTACAAATTATTTTCTGATCATACCTCATACGCATTGAAAGCTCAGACTAAAACTAGTGTAAAGCAGAAGAAAATGAACAAATAAAAATTAAATCCAAGCATTTAGTATTTGCAGACCTCTTGCAGTGTGCGAGGCCTGCCCTGAGGCTTTGTGTGAAGGGTTGGATCCAGTGATGTCTCAGCACCACAGTCTGGGATAGGCTGAGATGAAAATCCTCTTGTGGGCTCAAAACCACACCACGGGCCCTCACTACTGACAGCAGCTCCTCCAGCAGCTCCATAAACTCCTCCTCAGGGTGGTCTGGTGTGGAGATGAGACATAAAAGGAAACATGAGGCACCTGGTTGAATTCATTGTGATAAGTTTGTGTTGATAATGTGTGAGGATGTGACAAACACACTTAACTGCTACTGATGCCCAATCAGCCACAGTAAAGTGTGTTGGTCTTACATGGCAAATAAACATAGGTGGCCCAGTTTCCTCTCTCGTGTTTGAAGGAGCGAATGCGTCCACCATGAAGAGTGCTGTCTTCAGTCTGTGAGTCCACTTCCTCTGGAAACATGGCCAACAGGCAACCAGGAAGAGGCAATCTGCTGGAACAAAGACTCACCATAAGAGATCAATTCATATTATCTTTACTAATACAGTCAATACAGTCTGTAAAGCGTAAAAACTCAGGTTTAACACTTTAACAGTATCAGTAGTTTTATAATCCAGGGGCTGGCATTGACCAGTTAGCTAAAAACATGTAAAGCTTGCTGCATGAGTAATAATATAAGTTTAAACACTGATTTTGTAAATAATGTTTCGTATCATCCTCTTCCTTCAAAACATATTTGGTAAATCCACTCAACATACATATATACACACACACACCTCGTTTTAGTAACACGTTCCTCGGCTCTGTGTTTCTTCCTCGGCGGACAGCCATCGTTAGCATCATCTTCCTCTTGACCCTTTGGACAGCAGTTTTTGTGAGGAGCACTTGTCTCTGTCGCCTCACTTTCCTCCTCTGAGCTGCTGCTGTAGCCCACCAACATCCTCCAGTGCGTGTTGTTAGGACATGTCAGACATAATGTAATTAGTTAAATTGGAAACGTTAATAGTTTAAACTATGTAAAGGGTAAGGGGAAACGTGTTTTCTAGGTTTCCAAATTCATTTCTAAGCGACTCAGACAATGTGTGTCTTCCGCACAGTCGCGCGCTTCCGATGTAAACAACCTGTTGTAATGACAATTTACGTCCCAGAGAAACACAGCCCCACCCCTAATCAGTTCCCATGCGGAGGATCGTTACACTATTCAGTGCCTAAGATAAGGCGCATGTGAACAGGTGCTTTCGTGTGCTGTGATCTGTTTGGCCAAAACGATTACTGAAATGTCATAGTTTCCAAAAAAAGGTGTATATTATGATATGAACATATTAAAGACGTGAAAGGTTCACTTGAAACTGTGATAAAAAAATTCTTTTCTTGCACACATAGTTTTGACACATAAACAGTCACTAACCCATTTTACTCTCTCGGGTAAAAGTATTGACCATTGATCATGGACCACTGAATGATATTTATTTTGCAGGGGTCCTTTATTAGAGCCATAATCATTGATGTATTGGCTGTTATACATCAGTTTCCGGGTGTGCACGGCCGTGTGTTGTGAGCATGCCAATTAACTATTGGTTTATTCATGTTCCCGTGCGCGGGCAGGGACTCAGAAGCTAGCCGATAGCTAGCTAGCAATTTATAACAAAATGCATGTCTTTTCGCCAGCCTAGAGGATGCCCTAGGGGCCAAATAAATGTACACGTGAAACGATAACGTTTATGGGGTAGTTTGGGAAATCCCGAGAACATCTTCGCCCATTTTAATGACCTGTAAATCCCATTTTTTTTCGGCCCCCAGAGCCACAGCGCCCGAACAAGAGAGCATCCGAGCACCGTTTACCGATGTGAATAAGGGACCTTACCTTATTTGGGGGAATGGCTTTACTACAATAGATTGACATTTTTCAAGGATATTCAGTAGGCTTGAATGGACACTCCAGGTATGTGTATTCGAAATTTCACATCACTGTTTACATGCACCACTTACAAACAAACGTGTCGCTGCAGCAACTGAAACAAGTATTTTCCCTTTGCTAACCTGCTAATGTTAGCTCCTGCACCTCTGTGGCTGCGTTAGCGACTGCCAGGGCTAGCTTGCTAACCCATCCTGATTATAGTGATCTTTGCTTGGAAACGAAAAACGTTATGATGCGCAGACCGTGCCTCCACTTTTTTTTTTTTTTAACCGCGAATCGTTGGGCATTTGGATTTTTGCATAGACGGGGGTCGAGTTACCTAAACAGTGCAATGAACACTGAAATACACGACGGAGCATTAATTGTTTGTGTCCAAATGTGAATGTTAATGAGTGTCCAGTTTTTTGTGTGTTGTTTTGTGATACATTTTCATTTTTTTTGCGATTGCATTTTATTGCATTGTTGTGCTTTTACCACTGTTAACATACCTTAGAAACCGACAATGTTCAGATCCTCCACATCCTTGTGCATAACTGTGTTTTTTTTTTTGAATAGTAGATCTAGCTTATATTATCACGCACTGACAACTTGTTATCACCTTCCTCTCATATTCTGTCAGGGCTGCTCCATTAACAGGTGTATAAGATCTGCACTGATATTTTACTTGAGAGGCTCACTGCATAGTGTGGCACCAGGCTGTTGTAAACAAATGCCACATGTCCCGCATATTGCCAATCCACAACTTAAGTGGGGAAACTCTCATAGTTTAGCTTGCGCAGATTAAACATGCTGTATCCACCAGTTTAAAATGTCTTTACATTTTTGAAAAAACATTTTTCTTGCCATATTTTTTACCCACTTGTTCTGTCTGTTGGATCAGTCCATGTTGAAAATGCAACATCACTTAAACTTGAAGACACTGTGTTATTGAGTTATCTCTCTACACCAACTGATAATTTAACTCACCATCATTTTCTTACCCACACAGAAACCACTTGAAGGCCAAGAATAAAGTGTAAGGAGAAGATATTCTTTCATCTCTCCAGTTTTCTTTTCAAGTCCACAACACCTTTCCTGTTATTAAATCCCCTGTTATAGTCTCTTTACCAAGCATCGTCGTCAGCACCTCAGTGCCACTTGCTGAAATGGAGTAAGTTTCTTGTCATGTTTTCTTAACACAAGGTGAAGCATTTAGCTCATTGTTTAAATACTTACCCATGTCCTTTTTTTAACTGCAGTTGGGCCACTCCAGCTGCCAAACTAAATCCCTACTCCCGTGCTCGCATGACAGAGGCTTGGCAGCAGCATGCAGTTGCTCCACCTCAAGTCGTTCACACCATCCCTCCAGGAGCTGAACCGTTAGGCTGTGCTGTGTATGGTATTGTACTGCAGCCAGATGCTACGTCTCTACAGCAGCAGCAACAGCAGCAGACCCAGCATGGACAGCACAGCCAACACGGCCAGCAACACAGTGGGAGTCAGCAGCATGGAGGGGGTCAGCACAGTCAGCAGCAGCAGCACCCTGCCCAGGCCCAGCAGACCTCCCTACAGGTGGGGGCAGAGGGAGGACACAAGTGTGGGGCCTGTGGACACGACATATCCCACCTTGCCAACCCACATGAGCACCAGTGCATGGTGAGTCAGGACAGGTCATTCCAGTGCACCCAGTGCATGAAGATTTTTCACCAGGCAACCGACTTGCTAGAACACCAGTGTGTTCAGGTTGAGCAGAAGCCGTTTGTGTGTGGTGTGTGTAAGATGGGCTTCTCCCTACTCACCTCTTTAGCCCAGCATCACACATCCCATAACAGCACCAACCCGATGAAGTGTTCAATATGTGAGAAGACCTACCGCCCCGGTTCTTCTGGCAATGTTACACCCAACTCCAATAATGCCCAGCAGCCCACCAGTGATGGGGCGTCAGCCAGCAGCAGCTCATCCATTCTACCCTTTCCCTCGGCCCGCGACCGGCCATACAAATGCTCAGTTTGCCAGAAGGGCTTCAAACACCTGTCAGAACTTACGCGGCATGAGAGGGTGCACACAGGAGAGAAACCCTTTAAATGTGACACTTGTGACAAGGCCTTTAGCCAGTCATCACACCTACAGCACCACCAACGAACACACAGCAGTGAACGCCCGTTCAAGTGTGCTGTTTGTGAAAAGAGTTTCAAGCACCGCTCCCACCTCGTGCGCCACATGTATGTGCACTCTGGTGAGCACTTGTTCAAATGCAACTTATGTGAGCTGCACTTCAAAGAGTCGTCAGAGCTCCTTCACCACCCTTGCCACCCTCAAGGTTCCCGGCCTTTCCGTTGTGCCACATGTGGTAAAGGTTTTAAGCGGCCGTCCGACCTTCGGCAACATGAGCGCACACACTCGGAGGAGCGTCCCTTTCATTGCGACGAGTGTCAGATGAGCTTTAAGCAGCAATACGCACTGGTGCGCCACAGACGCACACACAAAGACCCAACTGATTGGCCATTCAAATGCAATCTGTGCGACAAGGGCTTCATGCAGCCCTCTCACCTCCTCTACCACCAGCATGTTCACGGGATGGACAACCTGTTTAAGTGCGCCTCATGCCAGAAAGAGTTTAGCCAGTCAGGAGAGCTGCTCAGACACAAGTGTGGCGAGACATCCAACACCTCACCTGATAAGCCGTACAAGTGTGACGTTTGTGGCAAGGGCTACAAGAAGAGTTCCACGTTACAGCGTCATCAAAACTCTCACTGCCAAGAGAAGCCCCTAAAGTGCTCACTATGTGACCGGCGCTTCCTTTCCTCTTCGGAATTCGTCCAGCACCGCTGCGACCCATCGCGGGAAAAGCCACTGAAGTGCCCTGACTGTGAGAAACGTTTTAAATACTCATCAGACCTGAACCGACACCGGCGGGTGCACACGGGGGAGAAGCCTTACAAGTGCGACCACTGCAACAAGGGCTTCAAACAACGAGAGCACCTAACTAAACACCAGAGCACACACTCCAGAGAGGGCCAGTTCAAGTGTGTTTGGTGTGGCGAGCGTTTCAGTGACTTGGGATCTTTGCAGGATCATACGGTGCAGCACACAGCTGATGGAGGGGGTTACCCTGTGCCCCAGTGCATATAAATCATGGAGACTTTTCCCTCGTCCTCTTGTCTATTCCTTGTTGGCTATAAAGTACTTTCAGCCTAACTATCACCACATGTGCAGGACAGTCCAGAGTATAATTAACATATTGTTTCTGCTCAGTAATACATCAGGTATTTGTTGCTTTACTAACCTGCCCAAAGCCTGTCAGTACTCTTGTCATTCCATAAAAGTCTGAGGAGTTCCTTTTTTCTCTCCCTGAGCTTTCCTTTTTATTCCACCTCTTTTTCTTCTTGTACCTGTCCTCTCCCCTTTGTCTCAGCACCACACTCAAACATGTGACAGCACTGAAGAGGCCACAACAACTATCCAGCCATTAGTTACACTTAGACAGTTGCAGACAGAAATGGGTGCCATAAATCATGTTGATCTAGTAAATACTTAGATCCCTCCTATTTTCTTCCCCTCAGAAAAGAGAAAATTGAAATGGAAAAACTTGAATTGTCCCTTTATTGTCTTATAAGAGGCAGCAACAATTAAGTATTCTGGTGTTTGTTTTTTTGATTGTTTAACAGTCAAGTATGACAAAGTTTACTGAAAGGTTCAGTAGAAGGTGAACCACCATCTGAATTGACTGGTCTGAAAGCACAGTCATGACTGCTGGATTGTCCACTAGAGGGGGATCATTCCTTTGTTTTTTTTCTTCCTCTCTCTTTCCCTTTATCATTTCATTCACATCTCTTTCTGCTCTTCAGTTTCTCCTTCCCTCATTCTTTCCCTGCTTTATTTTGCTTTGTTCTCTTGCTTTGGGTTTTCATCCAGCTAGAGTAATACAGAACCAGTGTTATAGACTTGTTTGGTCATCCAACTCCCTTCTTCCACATTCCTCTGGGTTTTAATATTTTTACATTTGTTATTTATGAAGTAGCCAGTAAGCTCCCGCACATATGTGAAGGGAATTGTTGTGGGGGGAGCTGTAGGATTTAGTGTCCTATAGTGGAATAATTCCATTAATGAAATGTCTGTGAATGAACGTGTGGGCCTTGATTTTAATGGCCACACTCATTTGTACCAAAATACCAGTATGAAACACCCTATCCCAAAGGTGTGTAAACTAACCATCATTTAGTGAAGTTAACCAATAAAAATCCCTGATGATCAATAGCAATCCTACATTTCATTATAGATATATACAGAAATATTTATTTCACAACTAAAATACTTGTCATATTCCTGCAGAGGTCAGTGCTGTTAGACTTATGTGTCTCGAAAGCGTCCATGTTGAACATTACACTTACTCTCTCAGCCTGTACATACTATGGATATGTGAGTGTACTTGGCCAGATTAGTTGGAAGTGTAAGAGTTTGTCTTTCTTAAAAACAATATGTAAGAACTGTTTTTGTACTCTGGATACTTTTTACCATGTGAAATGTTTTGACAAAAGCTCTTTTGTTGTTTTTGTAGTCCATGTAGTGATTGTATAAGTATGTTGCAGGGACTCTCAGAAGGCACCCTGCGTGTGAGAGTGTGAGCCTGAGTGTGTGAATGTATTCAGTATTCTGTCAAAATGGAAATTCAGATTGTAGAGAATTGTATTCAAAGTGTTGCAACAGACCTGCGCCTTCTTAAAAATTTACTAAACTTACTGGTCTGTCTAAGCTGTTTTTGCAGGGTGAACCTGCATTTTGTGTTAAATATTTTCCAAATTTTTAAAGAAATATTAATACTGTTTTTCCTGTACATGTTGAGTTAAGTTTGACATTGTGTCTGTCAGAGTGGCTTTTTACCAGAGTGATTGACACCTCCTTCTTCTTTGAATGCTATGAGATTCTAGAGGAGTGAAGAAGCTTGGAACACAAGCTGTTTCAAGTCAGCTGTGATCACCGTTGTTCCTTTTCATCCAGGGAGCCGTCCCCTCTTTTGCCTCTCCCTACCCATGTTTACCTGTTCATAAATAATTTGAGTGCAGTATTGAGAAGGTCTAAATGCTAATAGTGGCCAAGGAGACAGAAACAGCCGCCCCCCCGGGGGGGGGGG
>JAPZDV010000023.1:4052967-4066143 GCA_029814665.1 Acanthurus lineatus | reverse complement strand
TTTACAATTAAATATACAATAAATTATATATATAAATTGTTTTCGAGCTAAAATCTGCCCACATGGAAATACTTAAGTTATTGTCATGATTTTAACATCTAATTATTAAAAATTCTGTAGTTTAACAACAGATCTGTTATTCAACAAAGGAAAATAAGAAAAGTTAAAACTTAACCGTTGTTTTTTTCACACAAAGTAGAGTTCAGAGTATATGGCACTGTGATGCACTGAGTCAGCAACTCAGTTTTTTAAGTGTAGTCCAATCCTGCATTAAATGCATTATCTTTCATGTAGTTTAAATCTTAGAATAACAACATAAAGTTCTGTCCTTAATTTTGTTCTAGTATCTAGTAATTGTTGTTTAATTGAGAAAACCCCAAGATTTTTGACTGTATTTCTTGTTCTTATCTATTTATTTATTCATTTATTACACTTTTTATTCCATTCCATAAAATCTGTCTCCTTGCAGCATGTGATCAGACCTAAAGCCAGGTCAGATTTGGATAGTTAAAACACAAGTAAGCAACTGCTAAGTGTTATGGTGGGTTTAATGAAATCATGGATTTCTGAAATGATTACAGATTTTGAAATGATAAAATCACCTTTGGGCACTAATTGTTGAACTTTTGGGATGTGATTGTTACATTTATATCTTTCTGTTGACGTGTGCAAGATAGAAACATTTTAAATACCCTTTTCTGTCATTTTGTGGTTATTTTATTTTGCAAGATCAGGTTTCCCACTTGTCTGAAAATTTTTGGACAAAAAAATTGACAGTGTTGTGAGACCAGAAAGTTTTACAAATCATCTGGATGGATTAGGAAGTTTTACAAGTTACTTACTCTCCCAACTTGTATAATTTGATATAATCTGTTTTATAGAACTTTTCTGAACCGGAAACCATCAACAAACCAGAAAGGACAAATGTTTTTGAAGCACACACTGTCTTTGGTGAGGGGTCTTTCAGTTCAGTGGTCAGAACCATAAAGGGTCCATTGGTTTGGAATGAAGTGTCCTGTAAAACACCAGGGTTAAAAAAAATCACAGTTTTTGCACCTTTAATTGACATCAAGTTGCGACAGTCTCTTTTTAAGCGTGATGCTTATAATCTTACTGTGTGGGGTTGTTGAATCTGGAAATAATCAGGTGACTGAATCAGTAATAAGCTACATCTTCCTCTGTTTTCATTGTTTCTCTTGCTTTTTTTCTGTTTTTGTTAATGATTTTATCTTGTTCTCTCTCTCTCTCTCCCTCCCTCTCTCCTCTGTGACTGTACAGTCCAGAACTCCAGCGCTCGTCTTTGAATGCATCAATAACACAGACTTCAAGGTACAATGACCAGCTCTCTTTTGCGTGCTTCACGGGGTCTTTTGTTAGGCTTTTGAGGACCCATTGACTGTCTCATGCCTTCATTGGACCCAGCTGTCCGCTCATCATGTGACATACTGTACTGTCTTAATCAGCTCTGTGTAAATGGTGACGAGGGCATCAGCTTTTCAAATTAAAGGCCTGAATCATGATGTTAATTTAATTGAATTTATGCTTTTCTTGCAGGAGCTGTACCAGAAGTTGACAGATTATGATATCCGTTTCTATATGTATGAACTACTGAAGGTCAGACTTTTTACATTGCAATTAATTAAAATGTAGTAAAATTATTTATATAAATTTAATACAAAAAATGACTCCTTGATCTCTATTTTTGTCTCTATATTTTTGGCAAGAATCTCAACATTCAGAGACTGTGCACCCATATTTATATCTTTGTCTGCTCTGATATTATGTGTGTGTGTTTGTTTGTTCATTCGTTTTTTGTGTTTGTGTGTGTCTGTGCCTGTGTGTATTCTCTCTGCTAGGCTCTGGACTACTGTCACAGTATGGGAATCATGCACCGTGACGTCAAACCCCACAATGTGATGATCGACCACCAGTTGAGAAAGGTAGGTGGTGCCCTATATAGTTCTCCTATTTTCTCACACACCCACACACACTCTGAATATTATCTCTCACCTGCTATTCAGCCAAATCTCGCTCTCTCATGGTTTATTCTCTCTCTGGCTTTCTTCATCCTTTTATTCTTCTCTTTATCATTTTCTCTTCTGTTTGATAAAGACTTGGCTTATTGTTGCTTTGTAATTACCATTGGTTTGTGCTCACATAGTGTCTGAATGAGGTCTTTAACATAACAGCAGATGTGTTTTTCATGTAAACAAAGGTGTGTTTTATTGCTCACTGTTGGTGACTTTGTACAACACATTTCAATCTGTACCCAGTTTTAAAAACTTTTACCATTGTTACAGAAATGTTTACATGTGATGAATGAGCATTAATGACAAAAGGAACAAAGAAAAGAGTGTAGAAAGTCTGTGTCAGTCATGGAGGGGGAGGAAAGCAAAGCCAGGACTGTTGTCATAGCCGATGGCAGTTACCACAGCATTAATGTGACGACTTTTGCTAGGCTCTGGCTAGTGGCTATTGCTATAATTATAATGTTAGCTGTTTTTGTGTGTTGTATAACTGCATGAGGGATAGTTACATCGGCCAAGAAAGTGTTGTGAAGCCAGACACAACCTGTAGGAGTAGCACTTGGTGCCTTTTCTAGTTTAACCAACAGCTTCACTGCAGTGTATTTAGTGTCACACACTGAAAATGTTTCCATCACAGCTCCAATCATCATAATGGCCAAAACAACATGAAGCTGCAACCACAGCCATGTTATTTCTTCCACCAGGGGTCTCTCGATCAAAGCAATAACAAAAGTTGGAGTGTGACGACCACATGAAGTAGCTTTGGATCATAAGAGTTGTTGTCCTAATTGTTGAAAAACCACCAATGCAGATAAAAACCAGTGGGCAACACAAACAATAGTAAACAATAAAAAGAGTTGCTTTCTAGTTAGTCAGTCAATTTTGTTCCTCACTCTCTCTTGTATCGTCATGTGTTTCCTGTGTAAACCAGGAAGTTGTAGCAGCCAGAGGGAGTAATGGGAATATGATGCACTGACATGTGACCAATTAAACACACCTTTACCTTGTATGAAATCACAGATTATTCTGTGTTTGAACCTGGGCTGCTGGGTTAAGAAAAAATACAATCTCTGTCATCATTTTGTAAAATTTAAAAAGTATCTCTTATTAACAGTGAAGTCCTCATCATAAATATAACTGAATTTTTTATAACTTATGCAGTATTAAACGTGCTTGGCGACCAGCGGCACAGAGTGGACTCATGTGCCGTATGATGATATTTGCGAAGGCTTTTTCCTAACTTATTTTTACAGTAGTTCGGGACTGCCTCAGTATGTAACCACCATCACTGCCTGCTCTCCCAACATAGGTTTACTATGTATGAATGTGTGTTTATTTGTGTTTGCTGTGCGCACCTGTGTGTCATGTGATGTCTTCCTAACAGCTAAATTGGTTTTAACTTGTTTGTTGACCAAAGACTCACTTTTCATCATCTCAGTTTAGCAGCTTAATGCGAATTATCCTGGCTGAGAGCGTGTCTTGGCTTTTAGAAAAGAAAAGCTCTGTAAAGACACAGGGTGCATTTCATTTATAATGAACTGCTTTATCATTGCAAAACAAATGCAGCACGGAAATTGTTTTATCTGATTAAACTTGTTTTTATAGTTCTTGGTATTGATACAGTGTTGATAAATGGTAAAAAAAATTTGAGCTCAAACCCACAAACAGTCAAGTTCTCGGTCTGCGGTCAGAGCAAGGTGCTAACGCTCACTTGAAACGGAATTTGTGAGCTTGTGGTCGCAACTTGGGAAGTCATGTGCAGGCTTACCATTTAAGTGAATAAGTCTTGAGAACATCAACATGGACGGCAATATTAACTTTACTGTTGGCCTCAAGAAACCACAGAGGCTATCAATCAACCATGAACTAGGGAGTGGGTGACATAGTGCAGGAAATGCAAAGACATAATGACAAAGGAAAATATAAGGCCTCTGAGGATATCAAGGTTTTCTTAAGACGTATGAAAAAACTACAGATTTAAATAACATTAAGTTACCATCCATTGAAAAATGAAATTCTGTGGCCTCTGCCTTTTTTGAAAATGTCAGCAATCACGTCAGAACTCATGAAGCTGGAACTTTCGGAAAACATTTCCATGTTCCAGGCTGTGAATATCACCAGAGAGGAGTTCATGTGAGCGCTTGTGAAAACTGTCAACAAGACCCTGTTTGAAGGATCATTGTATGTATTGCATGGTTACAGTTGGAGCTCAGTCCTGCTGAAATATCTTAGAATATGATTGCAAGGAAATAAAAAAGTGCCACTATCTGCTTAACACCACATTAAATTAAAAAAAAAATAATAAAAAAAACACTTTCAGCCTCCACCAGTGGAGGGCAGCAGCCTAACATACATGTGATGTGACCCAAAAGTAACATAAACAGAATAAACATGCACATCTGTTTGTATAAAAATATTTGCTATCACACATCTTATGTATTATTTTCATATATGTCTTTTTAATAAATATATAATTTAGATAGATATTTGTCTTTACTCTGAATCAAACTGTGAAGCTGAATAAGAATCATTTGTCTTTCCAAAGCTTCGCCTTATAGACTGGGGTTTGGCAGAGTTCTACCACCCATCTCAGGAGTACAACGTCAGAGTGGCGTCGCGATACTTCAAAGGCCCTGAACTCCTGGTGGACTACCAGGTAAACACACAGACACACACGCACACACGGCATAAAAGATTTTTAAATGTTGCCAGTAACACTTAATAGAGAAAATATGTCATCACACCTAAATAATTCTGCTGTCTGTGCTCTCATCATCAGTTTTGATGATTTTGTGTTTCAGATGTATGATTACAGTCTAGACATGTGGAGTTTGGGCTGTATGCTGGCCAGTATGATTTTTCAAAAAGAGCCCTTCTTCCATGGACAAGACAACTATGACCAGGTACCAGTTAATCACACTGGCATCTCCCACACACCAGGAACAAAAGCAGCACATTCATATCAAATGAGATGGACCAGAAAAGTCCAGATCATTATTTACTGATTTCATGCACATACACACACAAACAGAAAAAACTGAAAAGACTTGCTTGTCCTTTTGCACACACAGGGCTGACCGAGGCATCCTGTGTCACAGTTAGGCACAGAATGTCCCAAACATGTAATGAAGACAACCTGTACTTGTGTCCCAGACCTTTATCGGATTTAATCTGTGGTGCCTCACTCTCAAGTGTCAACAGTGGTATCAGGAAGAGGGCGCTGGTGTTCAGAGCAAACAGAATTAGAGCTCTAAAAGAGTTTCTCACACAAATACAGGTTGAACAGGGACAATTAAACCAACAACAGAGATCAAACAAAGTGTCGTGAATGGTTGGTCGATAAATTTATCAGCCATAATGTGACAAAGATGTGTTTGTATTTCAAAGTGGCACATAGAGGTTGTACCCGATGTGTTGTGTTTTTAGTTGGTGCGGATTGCCAAGGTCCTGGGGACGGACGAGCTGTTTGGCTACCTGCGTAAATACCACATTGAACTGGACCCGCGCTTCAAAGACCTGCTGGGACAGTAAGTAGATTCTGACTTTGCCTCAGAGATTCCCATCATGCTCGTTGTGACTTGTTCTAATGTAATTTTGTTTTTATTGAAGTTTTTGAATTTAGTATTTAATGCTTGCTTTCATATTCTATGACAGTAATCTCATTGTATGTAATACAATGACAGAAGAGCTTTCTGTTCTGTCACCAACCACACCACCTGACCCACCTCCCCATGTTAGTGGTAAGCTGGTGAGCGACAGCAGGCTCAGAGGGTGTGTGTTTGCTTGATGATCAGCCTCTGACTAAATTCAGCACTCACCAGACTCCTGTTCTTCCAGTGACTTCCTTTGAGATTTTCTGTTATATCTTCTTTTCTCTGTGCTGCAAGCAGGTTCAAGTGAAGACATATTAAATTTTTGGGGGAAATTTATACAAAAACATATTTACAAAAAAAATACAAGATACTTTCTGGTGCAGGGGTGATAAAGTATGAATCCAATGAAGATAATAACCTTGATGAGAGGATTTAGAAAGCCTTTATTGATGTTGCTACTTAATGAAAAAAAAAAAAAACTACCTGCACGTTCCAGCACACAGACTTTCATCAGGGTGACAGGATGAACTTGAGCTCCCCCTCTTGCTGGTGAACAGGTCCTGACCAGGGCAGGATTTGTTGTAACTTTTGTCTATTCCGTCAGAGGCTTGGATCTGCCCCAAACTCTCTCACAGGGGCAGTAATAATTGGTAACTGTCTGCCAGGGCCTGTCGTTCTGCCCAAGTGAACTAACCCACACAGTACTCTTAGCACTAGGATAACCTATGTGATCAAATGCTAAATTAGAAGTCAAATGTCAGTGTTATGAATAAAATTTCAAATATTCTGAGTACTTGTGTTACTTCTAGTAAAAAACTAGGACCATACCACAGTAAATTCAGTGTTTACATCTGGAAAAGGAAGCTTTATTTTGAAGTAATTCAGTCCCTCCTCGTGATCCATGCAGTCCTGATTAGGACCTACGATTCTCTCTTTCCAACACACAAAGAAACTTGTTCTCCTGCCTGCCATTATAAAATGTGCCGGGTTGAAACTGCGTCACAGTGGTAGTTGCAGTCATGAGTTCATCTTTTCCACCACAGCTCCTGTTGTGGCTCCTCTTATGTAATGTGCTGAAGGAAAAGTCAGTGGAAAACATCTTGGCACCACGTTGAGCCATACAGTTACACATTTTAAAGGTACCCTGTTGACTTCAACTTGTAAACATTAAGCGTTGGTCACCAGAACACAGAGGGTGTCTTTGAAGAGATACAAATAATTCAGTCTTCAAAAAACATTTGCAAAATCTTTTTTTTTTTTAACTAAAAGGTTTTTGTTCAAATCAGTTGGCTTTGTTTTATTGTTCTGATTTTCCAAATTTATCATCGCTGCCAACTATTGATCCATTGAACACAGTAAAACTGGGGTAATATGCATCATCTTGCCCACATTGTGCTTCCATAGATGCATACTAATGGTGCACAAAAAACAAACTAAACACGGAGCCACTTATCAAACTACTGCTCCCTAGCGCCACAAGTGGTCAGAAACTTCACAGCATACCTTTAAGTTCTGTGTCACTGCAGCAGAGATAGTAAGAAAAACATAACCTGTCACCTTCAGGTTTTCTGCCCTGTATCTATGCCTGACTCATGACCTCTCTGTTGAGGGGATAGAGAGAAATTTTATGTGAAAACCAGATGGGAACGTAAGAAAAATCAGGAGTCTATTATAAATGCTCACACTAAATGGCCATAACAGATAAAATATCAAACACAAACCAGAGAAAAGGAAACCAGGAGAATCTCCTCACAATCAGTCAGTCAGTAAAGTGATGTAACTAGAACAAGCTGTGTCAATAGACGTCCCCTCAGCAGTGGTGGCTGTTTTGTGTGCCTGCAGGCAGAGCAGGAAGCGCTGGGAACAGTTTGTGCAGACAGAGAACCAGCACTTGGTGAGTCCCGAGGCTCTTGACCTGCTTGACAAGCTGCTACGCTACGACCACCAACAGAGACTGACTGCCACAGAGGCCATGGAGCACCCCTACTTCTGTAAGCAAGACACACAACAACACACACATCAAACACAGCCAACACACAGTGATACAGCTCAGTGAGGGTTTTTTGCATTTGGATTAAAGAGGGGGAAAAGTATCTGCAGTGTGTAGCGTAATCTGAGTATAAAGTCATTACAGGCCGCTGAATGCAGCAAAAATAAAACAATGGCCACTGTACACACAATACTGAGTGTTTACATCAGTGTCATCATTAATGTAAACATATGCTCCTGGTGTAAATATTAAAGTTAACCTCTGGCTCCTCTGCATATTCATGTTTCTCTGGGGTTTTGGCTTAATAGCAATAACTTAAGGAACTGTTAAAATGTAGTTCCTCTCTCCTCCTGCAGACCCAGTAATAAAGGAGCAGTCTCTGTCGAACTCCGACAACAACATGGTTTCCAGTGGTAACACTACAGCACGATGAAACACAGGTAAGAGTTTGAAAGACCACTCACTGGCCACTTTGTCCTTTGACAATTTTTAACATACACACAGTGTATACTGTTGAAGCTCCAGCATGTACAATTTGACGATGTACAGATTTGAAAAGTAGATACATATCACGTAGTACCAGCAAAGACCAAGTGGTGTATAGATCGGTGACAAGTTGAAGGATAACCAATGAGTGACCCTGCAACAATCTGCTACTACTACTGTTGCTACTAGTGGTGGAAACCCGACAGAAGTATCCATGTAGAGAGCTGGCATGTTTTAATAAGAGGTATAGATATATGGCACTAGAGTATAATAATGTATCTAAAAATAAGCAATATGTGATATTTCCAAATTGATAATTTGCCCTGCTCCTAATTGTTACAGTTTTATTTACTCATTTATTTGTATTTTTCTTTCATTTGACACCCATCTGTCCATGTGACTGCATCATTTATGGGTGACAGCAGGAAGTTTATTGTTATGTTGTGCTGTTTTTCTCTCCTCCTCCTCACTCTTTGTCTTCTGCTCTCTCTCTCCCTGCAGGAGTGGAAGAAGAAGGATGTTTGTTACCTCAACTTTGTACCCGGTTGTGACAGTAACTTTGACAAGTGTACAGTGACAATGGATCAAAGTAACTCTGACCAGTTACACACTCACAGATATGTGCATATGGATACACACACAAACACACACACACACACACACACATATTGACATCAATGCAAGCACATCTTCTATACAGACACTTATGCAGACATGTATACGTACACCCTCCTCCTCTGTATCAGTCTGCGATTGGCTTGTTCTGGTTCCCTGTCCAGCAGCCTGACCAATGAGCTTGAAGCTGCTCCCCCATAATCCCTCACAATGGTCTTTTTCCTCCCAGCTCAGTCTCATGTAGGTCAACAAGGACAAACTACTTTTAAAGACAATTCAGTCCCTTCTCCTGTCTCTGTCATCCCCCTCTTTATGTCATTCCCTCTTTGTTTGCATCAGCATGGAGAATGAACAGGAGTGTGAGCCTGTACAAGTCCAAACCCCCCCATCCCCCCTCCCAACCTGTTCATCCATCCGTCTGTCTGTCCCCCCCGCCTCTCCCTCCCCATCCTGTACTCCAACAGACAGACAGACATCTTAGCACTACTCCAGTTCTGAAAGCGGCATGGTGGACTTTCTCTAGATAGACTGATGATGATTATGATGATGATGATGATGATGATAATAATAATATTATTGACAAATAAATGATTTTTATTTAGATGAACTCTGCCTGTGTCAAGACTGATTTTCATTGCGTTTTGTAGGGATGTGACATCTTTCTGATTTGCGAAAAAGCTCTTGAGGGTGACAGAAGAACCACAGTTAAATTCCCATTAAGGGGATTATGTTGATGATGATGATATGTGTGCTCAACAAATTTAAACACACGAACATGACTTCAGCACACAATATGGAGTCAGCGGTTTTCTGAAATACCTTCACAAAGGTTTGCGTGTGAGGTTACAATGAGAGGCTTTGCTTTACATTGTGTGGTTCCTCATACTCTTAAATTGTATTGCATTATTGTACAGGATGTTTCATTGACTCCTTACCTAAATCATAATCTTGCTAAATCAATACCACAATTAAATAAATGATTAAGTAAAAAGATTCAATAAAAAGGGGGATTTATTGCAGGACTATGTAAGAGTGCATTCATTTTGGCATATGTGTTCCTCATAAAATGGTGACTGTCTGTATTTAACAAAAAGAGATTAAATCCAAGAATAGAACAGAATTACCTGTTCATGAGAAGCTATTATATAAAAATAGATCCTAAAATAAGCTATAAAAGCAGATGTGGCAAGCTGAAAATTGATTTATTTTGTTCTCTATTAGTTTAAAAAGCCTTTGTCAGTGTCACTCCCACACAAAGAAATGTGTAATCAGTGAAAACTTTGACTATTTTAAACCTCTATAACCTCGACCCTGATTCATATGCACTGCCCACAACAGGAAACTGAACCCCATGACTAAAATGTTCCAAATGACGTGTGAACCGCTGCAAACTGACGTACGGGAAGACAAGTGCACTCACACGGGACTGGCATTGACCTTTTTTTTAAATATAGAGGTGGACACCAATCAGCTAATGAACCCTGAGTGAGTGAGTGAGTGAGTGTTAAGCTATGAAAGCTGAGCTTGAGTTGTTTACATAAAGCTCTTATGTGTAGTTCCCAGCCAATAAAAAAGATGAAAGGATGTGCTGCTTTTTAATTTCACAACATCCTTTATCTAATAGCATCAAACAGCAGCCTCAGTAATTGATCAGGTGGACACAAACGTGTTTCCAAATGCTGGGTCAGTAAAGAGGTTCACCATATTACCTTAAAAAGATAGTAATATGTCTATATTATGTTTATTGTGTCTTTTCACTACCCCAAAGAGGGGAAAAAAAACATCTCATGCCTTAAACCCTAAACCTTATGGCTCCCACAAGCTACAGCTGCTAACGATAAACTGTTTATCTCCTGTTCACAGAGTCCATATGTTTGATTAGAGCTTTTTGGTAATAAATGACACTGATGTGAGGTATGGTGGGGGGGGTGAAACAAAACAGAGTCCTGGGCTGGATACCCCAGACACTGAGCTTGAAGGTGTTAAACCACCAGCAGAGCTAAGGGGGGTCATGTGATGATTGTACAAGTGTTTACAGCCTTTTTGTTAAAGATATATCAAGATGTAAAAAGAGTCACATATATAATACAGAAGCAGTCCTACAGCACCCATTGGGTGTAATTTCAAACAGCTTTTACTCTTTGATGGCACTACAATGACAAAAGCAGTACAAATTAGAAAATAGTCATGCCAGTACACTACATTAAAGCAATTTCATGGTTTAATTAGACAGGAGATTGAGACAGATTTTTCATATGTAAGTATTTTATTTGGTGAGACTGGTTTTATGTATAATTGCCACCTCACACGAGCTGTTAGCAGCACCTCAGTTCATACAGTGAGACTGGTCACTTACTGAACTTTTGTTTCACTTTTTTGTGTAGTTGGAAAATGTGTTGAAGTTTTTGAAAAACTAAAACTTTATGATACAATTTGCCAGTTTGACAGTGCTGAAAAAAGGATGCATGGGCAAATCTGATGATTTATCACAGCAGGGAAGACATTAACTGAACTGGACTCCACCTACTATAGCTGTAGAGTCTGCAGAGGGCAAGACCTCAGTGAGAGAACGAATGGGTAGGTAGGTATTACTTTATTAATCCCCAAGGGGAAATTCCTCTGTTACAGAAGCAGAGCAATAACAGACCAACACCAGAAAAAATTAACATAAATAATAATCAATAGAACAAAGAAAAAGAAACAATAATAAAATAAGCTTTAAAAAGATATAAGTCAGTCACTTCAGAGCTGAATGTGCAAGGAGCAATGCCCAAAGTCAGTGTCAGCGTTGCGATCTTGTAACTTTTATTCCATAGGCACAGTGACGTCCTCCACCTGTGGACCCTGCTGCTCTTACACCACTCACTGAAGGGGGTCAGATGGTGGCAGGCAGTGGTAGTGTTTCCCTCTATAGCAGCAGAATGCAGTGGAGTAACATCCTGATGACACATTTGCAGTTTTATTCAGTGGACAAATACATGCAGGCCTTAGCCTTGTAGCCCAGTGGAGGCTCCATCTGTGCACTAGGTTTCCAACATGGCAACATTTGTTATGATTAATTACGATGCCTTTTATTGTTTTTTACAGGTTAGTGTTGTTTTTGTTTTTGCTATTGATGTGTATTGGTGTGTTTTTGTCTAAAGTATCAGCTTCCTTGTTCTATAGAAAGCAGAGCTTTGGTTTCCTGTTATGCCATCCGACTCCTCTCTCACGTTCAGCTATACACTCACACGCAGCACAAAGAGAGAGAGAGAGAGAGAGAGAGAGAGAGACTAACACCCAGATGCACAGGAATATTGCATTACTCTTTAAGGGTCTTGTCCATGAAACATTCAGCAGCAGACTTGTCTGATCAACACAGGCAACTGTCAGCTAGAGGGCTTTCAGTCTCAGGTCTCTCTGTGTCACACACACACACACTTGGTCAGCTGCCTGTCCTCTGTGATGAACAGTACTGGTGAGCTGTAGTTTCCACAGTATTTAGACAGCAGATAAATAATTCTGAGCAGTAAACAAGCGTGTAACCTCTGGACATTGTGGTCACTTTTTATTTAAATCTCCATCTGATTACATGATACTGATACTCACATTCAGAAGATACTCACATTCATCTGCATGTACAGTGTTACAAACACCAATCTTTGAATGCTGCTTAATCTGCATTTTAGTGACAGGAAGTTGTTCATAGTGTCTATATTATTTTTTTAGTTTTACAGATCAGAATATCAGTGTTAAACAGGTGTTTTTCAAAACCTCACTAATGTTGTAGTGCGATTTTAGTGCCATAGTCATTTGAACTTTTAGGAAGTATAAAAAGTGTGATAATTTAAGAGCCTGACGGGAATTTGCAAAGCTAAATATTTGATGTAGATTGATGGTAAATTTGTAACTCATTCTCAAAGGTGGTAAATTTAAACAACATGTTACAATGACAATGTCAATATTTATATTTACCATCTTAATTTAGGATGTAAAATCATATTAAACAGATTGTGGCTCATAGTGATAGATAGAGAATTATGAAGCAATTCTACATACTTTTTTAGCAGAAAGTAAATTTGCTCAAGTACTGAACTTAAATATGTGCTTTTACTCTACTTAAGCAAAAATTATTTACTAGAAATACACTACAAGAAATTATTGTACTTTTCCTGCAATATGTCATATGACAGTTGAAGTTAATGGTTACTGTACAGACTAAGATTTTATAAACAAAACATCTTATCCGTTTGGCATTGTGCTATAGGTTAAACTATTTAACCGTATGTAAATGTGCTCCTTCTCCACAGCTTTAAAACGCTTTTTTTTTTTGAGGCACCAGAAAAAATATTCCAATAAAATGTTTTATACTTTGTAATAACATTTTTCCTGGTAAACTTTAGTGCTTTCACTCATCTGAGATCTTACATGTAGGATGTTACGTGACAGAGTAGTTCACCAAATCAGCATTACTACTTTTAATTAA
>JAPZDV010000023.1:4020145-4043564 GCA_029814665.1 Acanthurus lineatus | reverse complement strand
TCGGTCACTACCCAAAGCTCATGACCATAGGTGAGGGTAGGAACGAAGATCGACCGGTAAACAGAGAGCTTTGCCTTACGGCTCAGCTCCTTCTTCACCACGACGGATCTGTGCAGAGTCCGCATTACTGCAGATGCTGCACCGATCCGCCTGTCGATCTCTCGCTCCATCCTTCCCTCACTCGTGAACAAGACCTGTAGGATTTTAAAAAGTTGTTGTGACAGCTGTTACTAATATCCAAAAACACGATAACCGACAGCAATATACGCTGATATGTGTTAAACTACTTTTAGAGAACTGTTTAACTATTTACTATTACAGCAATTGCTGTAATTTTGCTATTGCTAATGTATGGGCAAGAACAATGTTTGGGACATTTAGGCATAGTTAAACCAGAATGTCTTCAGTATCTTAGCCGATTTTTTAAGGTTATCACTAAGCTTTTGCATATAGCTTAAAACTTCTTGTCACGAGATTTTGCAAACTTCCCAACCAACAAAATCATGTGAAAAGTGTGGGGAATAACTAGTTCAAATAGTGATAGCGACTTAATCTCTTGACATTAAGAGCAGTTGTGAATTGTATTGTACCAATTTCTAGACAATATTCACATTAATTTGTTTATCTTGGTTTTAGTAATGCGTCGCATATTCACTGAACACAGGAAGGCGCTCGTGGTCAAGTGCTGGATCTCACGCTGCCTTAAGTAGTTACTGGATTGTCTGACAGGTTAACAGGTTGCCGTCTTAACTGTAACCCTCCCCGCTGCACATTCAAATGTGTTTAAGAACCGCTGTAAAACTTTCCGCGCTCTCACAATCTTATGTCCGAATGTCATAAAATATTCAATCCGCAATACAAGCACCCCCACCCACCCCCATTAGCTTCATCATGTGCTCACCTGTGGAGGGGAATCTGTCCGACACCAAGTGAAGGCAGCAGCTGAGCTCATAGATGGAGATAAAGCTGAGAGATGTGTAAACAGAAATACGCCCTTTTTTCAGGAGACCCATCAAATAAGTTTGTGTGCTACATTTTATTGCAATTAATCAAAATATCACTTACTAAATCAGTGCTGGCATGAATATTTTAGTTTGGATACACAAACCCTGAAATATTATCGTTATCTTCGGTGTTTACATTATGTCAGTAATTACTTTACAAGTCTATTATAAACATTAATTTGAATAATAAATGTTGATATACGTTATTTTCTTATAAAATTTAATAAAAATTTCAATAATCGTCGGTTTATTTAACATTGCAGAATTGACACTGTCAGCCCGGGAGTGTTTTCAGAGTAACAGGTGCATCGAGATGAAATGCTGCATTCAGGGAACATGTGGAAATCGGACATCGATGATAGGGCTACGTAAATGTCATTTTTTCACTTTAAGGAGAACAGCTGTACAGGAAATGGTGAAATGTGGTTTAAAAAACAAGAAAAATTCTCTAGGAGAGGGTTTTATACAAACGTGTCAAATTTTGAAACACTGGTAGGCTTACGTGACTGTTTACAATGAGGATCTACGACACTTTCCGAGCTTTTGAACTAGTCACAAACCCCGCCTCTTGTCACTGTCCTATTCGATGCTTGAAGTTTCAGAGCTTCGGGGTGTAGACGAGTGAAGTTTGACGCTCAGTCCAGCAGTCAGGTCGACGGTCTTCCGAGGAGCTGTCTCCGCTCTCCTCTCTGTGTTTAGTTTTTGGTTCAGGTGGACACTTCGCATCTTCACTTTCAGGATGTCTCCGTCCACGTCCCCGCGGTTCTTCACGGAGAGGGAGGTAGCCTGCCACTGCACGAAGGAGTCCTGCTGGGTTCTACTGGGGACCAGGGTGTACGACGTGACCGCTTTCTTGCGGATGCACCCGGGAGGGGAGGCGCTGATTCTTCGCCGGTCGGGCAAGGATGTGAGCGGTGAGATGGAAGGACCTCCACACCGGCACTCGCAGAACGCCCGGCGGTGGATGGAGCAGTACTACATTGGGGAGCTGAAAAAAGACAGTGGCACCGACGATGCACAGGTAGACCTGCGGGTAACCGACTCACACAGCTAGTTAGTTAATTGGGCTGACATTATTTATCTACGAGCATAGTAAAATCCAGCTCAGAGAAAAAGAGGAAGAAAAAAACCTTTTGCTAAGTCTCCGCTGTGGAGGGTCAGCCTTATATTGAAACCAAAACAGCACTTGACGCAACATGTAACTTTTTTACGCATCATTTCATGGATAATTCTCCCTACAGTTTTCCCTCTGGCTCCACAGATAAGTTTTAGCTTAAAACAATGGCCTCAAGGCAAGGCTGTGGTCACTAGGCACAACTCAAACAAATTCACACATCGTTTTAGACCTTAAGTTACCCTTTCAGTTTCTCAGTACTCTGCCTGGAAGTTTCTAGCATACATAATTGTATTTGGTAAGTGGCACGCGCCTGTCTGCGTTCAAATGTCAAAGGCTCTAACGGTAACGTCACTAATGTCTGTCAAAGTAGGAAGCTAAAAAATGCTTGCAGAGCTCAATATCCCTCAAATTAACAGGTTAAAAGGTGTTTGTCGGCTTTGTATGATATCAGACAGTGAGTTTGTAAGACGCTTTCGTGTTTTTTAGACGGTCAAAAAAGCCTGCAGAGTCTGTTGTCTTTGGGAGGAACAGGTGTGTGATTGTCTCGCTCTTGACTTTACTGGGCGTTTCTGCGAGGCAGGGAGAGAAGGAGCTCCCTGCTCTCCTCTGCTACCTTGGCAGTATTGATCATAGGGGAGGGGATGAGGAGTCAGTGGAAAATGACATACAGGGAGGGGTCTGACTGTCTCTGTAGTTTCTGTAAGGAGGAGGGGGGAAGTAACAGAGCAGGGAGGGGCGTTCAGGTGATACGGTAGACCTGTGAGGCTAGGGTAGGTGGGGGTGTTAATGAATGATTCAAGAGGTGTGTTTGTGTGTGTTAAAGAGAGAGAGAAACTGGTTTGTCTGCTCCCAGTAGGAATAGAGGGGACTACAAACAGGGCAAATTTAAGGGAATCTGTAAACTTTCCATCACTTATTGTTGTGGTGCCTTCAATTCTTATGTGTTTCTCTGTTTGCGAGGAGGGATAAGCAGAGAGTTTGCATAAATCTCCTGTCATCAGGGTTCACATTTACATGTCTGTGTGTGTGTGTGTGTGGGCACGTTTTTGCCTGCTGGTTGCCCCTAGATACAAAATGGTTAAACTATTGCTGCAGTAAAAGCGGTTTTCTTCTCTTCTTTTTAAAGCTTCAGGCTTCAGTTACTGATAAGTCACAACCATAAAAATATTTTCCGTTGGGTTTCCTATATTTGTCAACTATTATATTTAAAGATAGCATACAACACATTTATGTGTGTGTGTGTGTGTGTGTGCGTATGGACTGAATGAGGCATGTCAGAGACAGTCTTGTGTATAATGTGAATAGCTGACTCATCTTCACAAAATCTCACAAGCTTTACAGTTTAGATGTTAGTGGTCTTTCTTTCTCAAAAGCTAAAATTTGTCCTTATGATCATAAAGAGTAGGATTCTGCTGAAAAGTGATAACTGATTCAGCTGAATTTTTTACTCAGCGCTACAGAGAAACTTACACATCTAGCTGCTAGGTGTAAAAGTCATAGTCAAATGTGACAATGGTGGTCATAAGACCAATTTCAGCCCACAAACTAAGTCAACAGGACATTCCAGTTTTAATGAAATATCACCCCTACATAATTTGTCCTCCTGCTATGTCTGGAGAATAAATAATGCTCACTTTCTCCTCTCTTTCTCCTGTCACTTGGGCTCCTTGGTTTAACTGCAAATGCTAAACCTACCCACATTTTGTTCTTTAATGATTGGCCTTTAAATTACTTTTTCACCAGGCAGCCAAATTCAAGTACAGAAATAGGATGTTTCCACTTCAGGTCACACAATGTTACTTTTGTATTTGCTATGTTTGGATTGCTCCCAACACAATGATCATTATCAAAGGTAGTGCCATCATCATGCTAAATAATCTGAAAGAATTCAGCTTTGTCTTTTGCTTTTCAGTTTGAAATTGAAATTAATAGAATTTTTTAATAATTATTTTGTGTCTTCATACTGTAATCCTCCATTGCTGAGCAGCAGAAATAGGGCATGAACTCACTCATCACACAGTTTTAGCGTGAGACATGAATCCCAACACCTGATTAGTCACTGATTGAGGAATTAAGAATCATCAATCAATACTGTGGTAAAGCTGTAATGCGTCATTAATACATCGACCTTGTTGGGCGGAGGCGTTTATCTCTTTTACTACACACAATTTCCATCTCGTCTGTTCTGCTTTCACTAGTTTATGGCTAGCATTTAATGGTACCACATCTGCAGGTCTTTCCACGTGCATGTATGCATTTTAGTGCTGTTCCTAACCATTGACTGATTATTTTGATTGTTCAGATAATCATGTAGTCCACAAAATGTCAGAAAAAATGAAATAGTTATGTATCACACAATAAGCTTCATTCAATTTATAAACAACTATTTGTTGTGTTTTCCTCTTCAGTTACACATAGAGCAGAATCACTTTTATGGTGCTAATGCTTTTATAAAGGGATAAACAAAAGTGATTTTCCTCTCGGCATATAATTTTCAAATGAGAAACACACCCAAAGTCCACTCTTAGCTGCTCCATACGAGACTTTATCAAACCCTGCCATGGCTTAAACAAGCAAAGCTGGACGTGGTCATCTGGAGGCAACAAGTGCCAGTTTGCTGTCATGATGATGTGCACAAGTCTCCAATCTGCTTTCTGTGTTTCAATAGAGACTGCTCTGGCTGCATTCTGCCATATAAGATATGGTGTTTGAATAGACTATAAGCAAATGTTTTCTAGAAAGGTTGGCCGGCATGACAAGACCAGTATAGAATTATGTTTGAGGTTGCTCAAAGTACAAACATCAGGAGATTAAATAGGGAAATATAAGAGATAGTTTCCTTCTTGTTTACAAAAGTAGATAGCTATAGAGTTAAATTATGTTAATGTTTATGTTGTGTTCACTATTAAACATTTAGTCTGTAAGATGTAAAAAACTATGTAAGATATCATTATAATTGCTGTGGGCCATGGGCCTATAGTGACATCTTTAAATTGCTTCTTTTGTCCAACACACAATCCAAAACTCAGAGACTCATTCTACATTTACTGTCAGTAATGCCAAAAAGTAGCATGTCCCTAAATCTCTGAGGTAGGACTTGATCTCACAGTGCATTTTACCTGCAGACAGCAGTGAGATACCAGTAAGGAGGCTCCACTAGAGCTGATCCTAAGATCTTCAGGAAAAAGGACTATAACTTCTGTGTGTGTGTGTGTGTGTGTGAGTGTCTGTGTCTGTGTGAGAGAGAGAGGGACAGAGAGAATGTGTGCACTCACATAGGTACATGTAAATGCGTTTGGGAGCTGGTTTACAATCAAACAGAGGTGCTGTTTACACCGTCAACAAATTGAACTGGTTTGCAATAGATGCCGATTGCCTTCATTCAGAACTAGTTTTTGTGCTTTTCCACAATTAAAACAAAGCCTTTAACTGACACAGTTTGTCCTTAAATAAACAACTTAATATTTTATATAGGAATGTACTAAATAAGTCCCTTTACTCTAGGCCAGCTGTTGATTGGGTTTCTGATATGATACTTATATTTCACAAAATATTGACTAAATCATGCACACTCATTTACATACATGTATGTCATATGATTCAAAGCTATGAAGATGATAAACCTTAATTGGTATGGTGTGGATGAAAATTTACTTGGACAAATGTTACTTGAAAGCAGTCAGCCGGAGAGAAGATGTCCCATTCTGCTGGATTTGTTGCCAGTTTGTGGCACAGTTCAAACAGCGGCCTGGGGAAGAGCACACAAACCTGACAGCCAAGTTTTATTTTGGCCTGTCATGAAGTAACTCTAAAAGTTAATGTTTATTTGTAACAGCTGATATAATTTTAACCTTTGAAAGTGACATTAAACTGCCCTACTATTTACGATATTTTTGTATAATTTTTAATTTACATGTTCTACAGCACTGTGTTTATAAACAGGGAGGGACACCCTGTCTTTTAATTCTATTTTGATCATAATTTTTTAAATAAAAGTGAATTTGACATCTGCAGTGGGGTTTTAACTTAACTACATAACTTAACTGAGGTTTTAACCCTACTGTGCTCTACAGTTAGAGATGCTTGTGGTGGAGCAGCATGTCTGCCTGCTCAGCCTCTTTAGTTAACACCAGCTGTAAGTGATATTTAAATCTTTGATTATAAAGCAGTGTGCTGTCTTTTTTTTTAATTGGTCCGACACCTTGCTTCTTCATTCTCCAGGTGCCTACTCACCCAAACTTTGTCCTGCACCCCACAAGAGTAGTTGAGGTTATGGATACAATTTGTATTATAATGTTAAAGCTTAGAAAATACATTGTTACATTGTTCTTTGAAACTAAGACAAAGTTGTCTTGCATGCTGTGACGTGATTTCACCCACAGCCTGCTTCTCCCTCAGCCCCTGGCAATCAGATTTCTTACTGGCAATACAAGTAAACATGATTTGATAATATAATAATGCTAAATAACCAAACTTCAGAGTCAAGGCTACAAGATACTGAACCATGAGGCTGTGGATAGGCAGAAACTTCAATGATTTAAATCAAAGATGTTTTTTAGGGATGGTGTCTCATGCAAAAATAATAATCCATATTCACTGGGGAGGAGAAAAAGCACCTAATTTTTATCCAGTTTTCTTGAACTTGTTCCACATAGAACTTCTTAACGGCTCTAGCAGTATGTTCCTCTCTGAATGTTCCTCTCTCTGGCAATCAGTCAATCTCACTTTGCTGTACCAAATGTTATATTTGCCCCTGTTTGGGGAAGAATGTGCTAATAATTTAAAAAAAAAAAAATACCATAAAAATGTGTTAAATGGGAAATCAACTTTTTTCTTCAGACAAGATGATGGTCACATAAAATATTGGACTTATTTACATTGCTGTTTGAAATTTTGACAATAATGACTCATCCTTAGAAAATATGTGCTGCTGTATTTGAGCCAAGCTGTTTTAGGAAAGAAGAATAGTTTTGTGTGTATTTCACCCTCATTTTTGAAGTGAACCATAGATGCTGCTGTAGATTGGAATTCCAGTAGAACTTCTAGTTTGTTGTTCAGGCTGAGGATGAGCAGATGATCACTGCCAAACCCTGCTGCCAAAACTGATCAGCTTTCAGCTTTGAGGAAATTTTAGGGCTTTTAGGGCTTACAACAGACTGCTTTAAAAATTTTCACAGAAAACAGAGTAATCTGACTTTTGCTCCCCCCCTCCCCATATTGCAACTTGATGACATCTCTCTATTGGAGTTTGTCTCTCTGACCCACATTTTTTTAATTCCACACCTCAGTTTGTAATACTGGCTTTCTTTTGATTTTATCGGACATGACAACATTCTTTCTTCACAGAGGACATTAGACAACAATGTAAAACCACCACAGCAATTAATACTTAAAATATGTATTCCAGTACAATACTTGAGCAATTTGAGAAGTTTGTTAGGATGCAGCCTAAAGGAATAAAAATTGTGGAACTTCCCAGGAAATGTATACTTCAAAAGAATATTTGAGAGTGATCCTGGTCTGAGTCTAAGCCCCATCACAGTGGTTAGTCATCATGTGGGTATGCATTTTCCAATGCTGGTTAAGTAAAGACAGAACTTCTCATTCCCTCAATCTGTTTAACAATCATGGGTGCACCTTTGTTTGCTCTATGCTCCCGGTGCTTTGTCCAAAAGGAATTGAGCCAGCATGGCCTATCTACTTCTGGACAGGATGTGGAAATTCACTGCTAAGCAATCCTTGACACATTCTTTTATTTTTGTTTCACTTCATTGGTTTGCCTCATTGTCTCTTGCTGTATGTGGGCTTGAAATGTAAATAAATGTATTTATGCAAAGGGCAAGGGGAGCTCGATTTAATGTGTAGGAAAATGTAGTTTCATTGTCTTGAACTTGGGAGGATAATACATGGATTGTTAAATAAATGGCATCATAAATGAGTGAGTATGTGAATGAATATATAATGAACAACAGAAATACCATGTAAGCTTAGAAGAATAAGGACATTATCAAGAAACAAGACTTAAAAGTGTCAAAAGTTCTTGCAGCATTGAATCAAGTAGTTAAATTAATTTCAGCACAGATTAATAGAGAATAACAGAGTCTAATAAAATAGGAACTCATAGAGTTGAGAATTAAGGTCACGATGGTGGCTGTTGATAAGTGTTGTGGATGGAATGCTGGAGGGTGACCGGTCAGGCTGGTGGAGCGCTGGAATGCAGACTTTCATCTGCATGGATCTTTTCCTGCTCAATGATGCGATTGTCTTTCATCAGAGGGCAAGCAGAGAAGGAGGGGAGGGGATGGGGGGGGGTTAGACTTGGTACAATGTTCGTATCAAGTTCAATATTAACACCTGCTATTATAAGGGTCAATTTAGTGTGGCACACGTAAGTTAGAAATTAAAGTTTTCCATTAACACTTTGGCCCCGCAGGCTGTAATAGATAAAACTATATATGAGCCAGTTTCAACAAAGAAAATTAAGTGCATGGTATTCTCTAGTCAATTCTGTTAGTGTGTACTCAAGCAACCATGTCATCGGTTTTCCTTAACAAGCTGTTCACATGAACCACCTCTTTATATCACGCTTAAGAGCTGCTCTGAGTTTATTGTCGTAGTGATACATTACCCATCACATTGTTTACCTTTGCTACCATAGAGACTGCCGACACAGCAATTAGCAGTCAGGTTCAGGCCTCAGGTGGCTTCCCTTTATCGCCACGGCAACACCTTGACAAGAAAGGTGAGGTAGAGAGAACTGGATAGACAATCAGAGGAGACAGAGATGAAGGTACACTCAGAAAATGCTATCCATTTGGGTGATGCAAAAGCCTTGCATTACTCTTCTCTTTCTCTCATCATGATTTACTCATTCTCGTGGGCCTGTTATGATCCCACAGGGAATCGGACTGTGGGAGAGGTAGTGGGAAAGGTATAAGACCCTACTAATGTTTGCAAGTGAAACCCTGAAATCAAATTTTCACTCAATGATGATGACACTTTTACTTTTCACTTTTCTCCATAACCTTTTAATTGTTAATCCTCTTTTACCAAACAAATAAAACGGAACATTTGCTCAGTAAAAAATAAAAGATACCAAAAGAACTTGATGAAACAGAAAAAATGTGTTTGATTAAGACTACATAGAATATTAAGGATAGGTTGCAAAGTTTAAATTGAGAACTGAATGTATCTGTCCATCTTGTCAACTTAACATTTTAATAGAAGAATGCTCATTGATGGGATGTATGTATTATATATTTGGGGATGGGACTTGTTGGTTCATAGCCTAGGGGAACACAAGATGAACACTCACTACGAGGGCCTTTTTTTTTGCCAAATTCTCTCCTCGCTTTCACTACGCACATTTGTTCCTCACGTTTTAACTCATACTGGTGAAAATACGAGAGAAAGATGCAAGAAAGAGATGCAGGGTAGCTAGGATAGAGAAGCTAAAGCTGCCTGGTCCCATTGTGTAAGTCTGATGTGCTGCACAGCTGGATCAAGTTTAATTAAATGTTAAACCCACTGGTACAATTTAACCTTAAGAACAATTAGAAATGTTACAATGACAAACAGAGAGAGTGAGATTCAGGTGACAAAAGCCAGCTGACTGTGGTGCACGGTGGAAATTGGCAGCAAGACACAAATCAGTGTGTGTGTTTATGCCTGGGGATGTAACGGCTGCCTTTTGTGTTCTGCCAACCCTGCCCTTTCCTATTACCACTCAATCAGTATCATATCATATTATGCATAAATTGACACAACCATACACTAATTTATATTAGAAACAGCTTTAATATAATTGCAATATAATTAGATTGGGAGGCTATTTTGTTTTACCACTTAGATACAATGTTAGGTATCAACAATATATATATTTTTATATATATATATGTGTGTGTGTGTGTGTATACACACACACACACATATATATCTGTCATGAACTTTCATGAACTGTCATGAACTTTTATGGTTCTATCGCTTTTTTTTCCGTGGGGACAGCCCACAATTACGCAGTTAAGACATGTATTAATTTTTTATGTTAAGTTACTTGACTGGCACTGTGCCTAAAGGCTGTGTCGAAGAAAGAGTTTTGTCATTCTTAAATATCCTACTGGTGTACAAAGACTTTAGTAGTAGTTAAGTAATGATTACTTGCCCCTTTACTTTGAGACTTGATTGATGTCCTGATGTCTTTCAAATCAGAAGTCATCTTGCTGAATACTTGCTTTTTGACAGTTTTTATTAGTTGGATAACATCTTAAAAATGTATACAGGCAGGCTGCATGCTGAAGATAGTTGGAGTGTTTCTATGGTGCTTAGCTCACTTGTTACTGTCTGTATGGTAACATGACACCTTCTGAACAAACTGGCTAGCTACACAGAGCTCTGATTCTTACACATACATGCAACAGACAGAGAGAGAAAGAGATAGAGAGCAAAGGCAGAAGCCTAGTCAAACAGGTTTGACTAGTTCTATTAGTTGAGGGAGACATGTAATCGTGGTACCTACACACACACACACACACACACACCCCATCCTTACCCAACCTTTCTATTGTCATGTCTTTTGTTGTGTTTCCTTGGTAAAATGCTTACATATACCTCAGCAGGACATGCACCATGGAGGAGTTCAGGTTATGTGAATTCCTCTTATGTCAGTATTGATTGTGTATAGGATTTAAGCCATTAGAATGGGTGTGACTCGTGTTGTAACTATGTTGTACAGTATTAAACTGTCTTGCATGTATTATTCCCCTAAGGTATTGTTTATATTCTGTCATTCAACTTGTGAATGAGAGTGATGACAGAAAATTTGCGAGACAAGATCATCACTCATCAGTTTGTCTAGCTGCTGACAGAAGGATGATTAGTGAGATATGCTGTAATAGCATTGCTGAATTAATTATGTTTACCTTCCTTGGAATTTGTATTGTAAGACCACATTCACTTGTCAAGCATTGCTGAGGTTTTGCTCAACCTTTTTCATGATGCATTCGCCATTAACTTCTTCTCCTTTGTCAGATGATATATTGTCCTTATTATAATTGGAATAAATGTTTTTATTGTCATTTTACAACCAGTTTTTACAATTGTCATGATGATGATATAATATCACAGGAATGCAAGTCCACCTTTTCAAAGAGCCATGAACTTTAACTCAGACACATAACCAAGGCAATAAATACAATATACTCCAGGCCTCTGTCAACATAAATTGAACTTAGAGGCACTATATGTTACATTTTAGCACCAAAAATAGTTTTTCAAAACTTTTATTGCAAGTTGGAAAACAATAAAACCATCATATCAGTTTCCAGTCCTAGCCAGGTAGCATTAGCAAAAGCAGATTCGCATTGCGAGGTATTATGGGGCATTTAAATGTTGTTTGTATGCACATTCAAATAATGTAGCAACATTTTCACTGACAGGAGTTGGACGTGTGTTTGACTGACTTAATGAGACAAAGAAACAAATGCAGTTAAACATTTTATTACTGCACCTTTCGCCACCAATGCAAAGAGTAGCCATCTCAGATTTTGTCGGAATTGGTTAGGTTCCCCCAACATTTGGAGTTAAATGACCAATTTCAAGTTAAAAATTTTGACTGAGGGCTCGAGAATTTTGACAGCACAGTTAAAATGGAACATATCTTTATTAATGTTTTGTCCCCTACAGCGAAGAACAGTCTCTCTGCTGCACTGTTAGCTTCAGAGAAAGCCAGCATTGTACTGAGCGCTGTGTAGGTGCAGGGTTTTTGAGGTCAAGCAGACTAACACTAAGTTTTCTTCTTCCACTCAGGGTTGGCTTCATTCGCCAGAGTAAGTGTTGGTCTGATAGTCCCATCTGTTTCCTCCTGATTAAATTTTTACTTAATTCATTTTAGTCCCTGAGTAATAGAAATTTTGCAATATACTTCATATGACATCCTCTTGGAAAAGTAACTATTATTATACATACATACATGATTTTGACATTTTATCTCTATGTAGTTGCACATATTTCAAATACAGTGTTACAATATTATATTCAAGAGTTTATTTACAGTGAATAAAAGTCATATGAGAACCTGCAGCAAAGTCTAGCCAAAGTTAAAGTCATGCTAGCAGTAAAATTGAGCTAAAGCGTAAGTCCAAATGTAGCTACATTTGTAAATCGATGACCCCAAAAAATAAAAAAACTCTTAAGCTTAATGTTACTATTAGGTATGAGGTCTTCTGTAGTTGAAGTCGTTGAAGTCAGAGGGGTAGTAAAAAAAAGGTAAGTTAAAAAAAAAAATAGAGTAAGGCTTTGCTGACTTGTGCAAAAAGTGAAAAATGACCACATGAAAGCAAATGTGCATCAGACTCACAATTGTCTGTGTGATGCAGGATGTAAGGCATCAACACTGAAATACAGAATTATTCAGGAATCCCATAAGCTACTTCGGGAGCAGTGAAATACTTTGAATAATTTCTGTAGGGTCATGAGATTCGAAAAGGTAAATATTGCTATCTCTCCCATATCTCCTGTGAATATGAGCTGTGAGAGCATTCAACCTTTACACACAGTCGTGATCTTCTGCTGACACTGATGTCATTGTTGCAGAATCTGGATAGCTGGCCAAGGGATTTATTTTGAATTGTAAAATAAGATCATATGATGCTTAAGCATGTTCATACTTTTTGCTGCACTTGATTAAGGATTTTTTACAGCCTTTAATTAATACATTAACACCTTAATGTCTGACTATCCCCACTGCTGCTGGCGATTTCCCAAGTTTACAAGAGTGAATACATTTAGATGTAGGGAGCAACAGTGACTAGTCACAAGTTTCACTGTTGCTCCCTGATCACATCTGAGCCTAGGTGAGATAGTTTAGCTCTCTTGTGGGTGTGTACTGAGTCATAGATTTAAGGATTTGATAATGTGTGAAATGGATTTGAAAAGGTCAACAGACTTTAGTAAGACACTACTGTTGTAATGTGCATGACTGATCAATGTGGCACACGAGTATTCATGGTCTTTTCAGTGTTATTGAACTCTTCACAGTGCTACTAAACTTTAACCCTGCTCTCACTGCAGAAAACTACCTACCCTCCCACCAGAAAACTGCTGTTGACACACTCTCAGAAATACACACATACACACAGCTGTCACAGTGCCCTGTTTGCAGCCAGTTACATTGCACAGTATTTTATATAAAGAGATAGCAGTAAACATGACTGTGTTTTTTTTTTGGATATTTACTGTGTTTTACACCTTTGTCCTCTCCTAGCCATTTTATTCCATATAGCCCATGTGTAGAAAGTAATGCATTATGTGTTACATGGGTCCATCTGTCCTCCACAATTTTTAATCACACTGCAAAACACATTACACCTAACATGAAACAAGAGAAACTAATAAGAAACTTGAAACAAGGGAAACTAAAGCCAGGGTGAACTTCCTGATTGCACAAGTTTGGAGTATCTGACCACATGGAAGTCAGAGTGAATAAATATGAAACACTGGTTGCATGAGACTCAGTGCCTGTGTGTTGAGATCCAGAGGTTGTCTGTGTCATTTTTTACAAAACGTCATGAAGTATAGGAGTGATAAACCACCATCACCTTCGGTTGGCCGACTGACCCTGCTCATTTGCTATGTAACCTGAGACCTGAGGGGTTACGAAAGCTGTATCTAGCACGAAGGTCACCTGTAGAGCCACCTGTCTTTGATGTTGTGTTGTATTTTTGCTCTTTTTTATTTACTGAAATCCAAAAGGGATCCCTAGTGACTCTGCTTCACTCTGTGTACAGCATTGATAATTTTAACAAGCAATCTGTAGCGGAGATTAACCAGCAATGCAGGTTTTGGCACACTGTTTTCATCAGTTTAAGGGTTTAGTAAGTTGGTAATGTTACTTTTAAGACAAAATAGAATTTATCATTGATGAAGAATCAGTAGTAGGTAATAAGTTTTTTGCACAAACAAATCTAGACCAAGTCAGCTAAGTGCTTGCATAAAGGCTACCTGGAGGAGCATCACAAACACTAACTTTTGTTCCACACCTGATTCCTCTACCTTTAGTCCCAACGCTCACCCTATCATCGGTCATAAAATGAAGTGTGGAAACCCACACGCACCCTGAAGAGAAGTAAATCGTTGTTTTGCTGGCGAGAAAATACTATTTTCAAGTTTGTAATTTCACCCTAAAGTGAATCATTTTCAGTGAAAGACAGAAAAAAAATGTTAAAAGTTGAAAAGTTTTCCACCATGGAGAACGGATGGCAAGAGAGAGAAGCAGCTGATATTAAATTTAAAGTCAGGTTAATCAATCAATCATTCATATTCAGTCTACACTATATTTCAGATAAGTCGAGGAGTCAGTTGATTTACACTGTAGGCAGTGGTTCTCAGTGTGTGTCATGCAAACTAAATAAATATGTCCTGGAATCTTAATGCTGCTATAGAGGCTCTTCAGTCTTTCATGAGTCATGTTCCTGATAATATCATGGCTGTATTTTTTGATAGTTGCCATGACAGTGGTCAGATATTAATTTTTTTTCTTTTTTTTTTTTTAAAGAGTCATAAAAACAAGGCAACTGGACTTAGGGTTAGGGACTCTTTAAAATAATCATGACCTGGATGACTGAGAATCTACACAGACATGTCAGATATTAATATTTATTATCCGAAAAGTTTATTGACATTTTTATTTGATTGACTGATTTAATCTTTTAGCCTTAAAAGCCTTGGAAGAAAAGCTCCCACTTGTTTTACTTGTTAGAAAGAACAATTTTCTTCCTATGACCAACAATGAATCCAACACACAAAATACTTACTAGTGCCATTACCGAGTTTATTAAGGGATTGGTCAAGATGTGACAGATCCACAGTAAATACAGCATCTTTGTCATAATGTTATAAAACCAGTGTTTTTGCTATTCAGTTTCAGTCATTGACTCATGGTTGACCATCAGTTCGGTTCTGTAGTTAACCTTGTGTCATCTTGAAAATTAATAAATCAATTAGTCAGGCACTTTCATACAACTACGTTTACAGAGTTTAAATAGGCGGTAAACAGTACGCTGGTGTAGGCAAATACCCTGGGTTAGTGTATTGAAACAGCACTTCCCTACTACAGAAAAACAGGTTATTGTGATCCATTTGTAATATACACATTTCTCCTGTGTTGTGTGTAAGCAGTGTCAGTGTGGCCCACCCATTTATGCCTCTAACCTTCACCTTTGCTTACACTGCCTTCTGTGCTCTTCAGCTCAGCCCCAGTTATCTTGATCAGCCTTTCAACCCAGACGTAACCCTCTACTCAATAAATTCAGCCCAAACCCCCACAATGCTGTAAAATGTCAGCCCAACTCCACTTGTTGGTTTCTCCTCTGTCTTCTCTGTTACTCCTCCGTCAGCTTAACTGTAGGATACAACAGAGTGTAATGAAATGAAGCCGGTTAAAACCCATATTCATTCACTTTCTCATGGTTTAAGTTGTTGAATGTGCAGACATACTTACTACATTACTTGCCCTCTGCTTTCATCTTCCTTTGGCTTTTTTTAAAATTAATACTTAGAGGAAAGACACCACAAATATGACCTAAAGGCATGTGCTCTTTATGGGTATCAGTACTTAACATCCCCAAGTCATAACAGGAATAACTCATCACCAAAAAGTATTGAATGTTCCTCAGTTGAAGAAACCTTCAATTGATTCACTATTGACTCAGAGATGCTGTCTATGGATAAACTGTAATCTGATTGGACTAAACTGTCTTGTTGAGCTTGTCTGAGCTGAAGATACGTTTTGACTACAGTAACAATGCAACTGCAGGCATAACAGGAATCTTTACTTGTCACTGATTTATAAAGCACAATGCCAAAACTATGAAGAATGAAGAAGAATGATTAGTCTGACAACTACACACAGTGTGGACTAGTGATTTTGAGACCTGACTGGTCCATGAGTCAACTATTTTGTAAAAAAGTTTCATGTATCTTATGACGAGAAAAGCAGAGTTGTTTGACTGGAGGATGATGGTGATGAATTTGATGGCAAGACAAAATGCAAAAGTGCCTAAAGCACCACATTTAATCCCAGTGCTGATAGAAGGCTTAGTAATGTTTGATGAAGAAAAAGATGCAACTGAGTAATTGGAGTTTTGTGGTAACCAAAGTTCTTCATTTACTTGCCTACTGTGGTAACGTATGTTTAAAACTGATCTGCTGTCAGCAAAAGGCATAAACGACATTAGTCTTGCTTTGTGGAGACAAATGATGCTGTGGTCAGTGATAAGCTAACTGACAAACACAGTATTACCGTTACTGATGGCCTTATGATGAAAGCCAACCTGAGTTTCACTAGTTTAATGCTTGTAATGTGAAGCTGAAGCAGTAGGACATAATTTGTTTGCATCAACAGTATCTTAATTCAGTGTTCTATATATATCAGGTGTTAAACAAGTATTTCAAAATGTTGTGTGTAATTTGAAACACTGGTGTTGTTATAACTTTGTTATCTTGTGGTAAAATTTCTACTGCCCGTCAGGCTAACCTAAATTATAGATCTGAGGGGTATTTTTTCTTCTTTAACTCAGTTTATGGTGACATTCAGGATCTATTTTGTTTGTCTTTACCATTTTCATTTAATTTATCCATTCACATTCTCCTCCCTCCCTTCTCCCTCCTCCCAGTAGAGGCTGACTGAAGTTCTGTGTTGTGATGGTACCAGGCCACATGGCCTTCCCACTCTAGAAATCTCCTTTGTTTTTTGTCTCTCATTCTTTTATTATTCCCCTCTTACAGGGACAGAGCTCTTTTTATCTCTTTGTATTTGACCCTAATCTCCTCAGTAAAATAAGATTATTAAGTTATCCTCCCCTCTTCAAACATGGGGTCTCAAAGATTTTTATTAATTTTAAGAGTTTTTAATTTGACTGTAATTTGTGGATACAGAAAAACAGTAACTAGTGTGCCATTTATTATGACTGTTCTCCTGTGACAGGAAAAAGAAGGCTGTTTTGAAATTATAATCTAAACAGCAGATACCATGTACAACAGAGGAAATGTATTTGGGGTTTGACTTTACAAAGTCAAAGAAAAGTATTTTTTTCAGGTTCAACATGTATTATAAATTAATACTGTTTACAATTGTTACATTCTTGCATCAGTGATTCTCAACATTTTTAATGGTCCCATGATAACAACATTGCTTAGATGTGTATTATATCAATGACCAGATTTAGAAGACTCAGTTTGTAACAGTTACTTTTGGATGCAATTTTATTTAAAAATAAAGTAATATTTCAATATATATTAAATTCACATGCACCCCCTGTGGTCTCTTGAACCCACTTTGAGTTTCACTGCTTTATATCACGCCATATAAGCTGGAACAGTGTGATAGAAGGTCTTAAAAGTGCCCCTCCTCTGTGTAATGCAGTCAATAGGTGTCATTCTTGACAGGACAATGGGCCAACGTGGGGTGAGTGTTATATGTCAACAGCACAGGCATACCACTCATTGTCTCAGTCCAGGCCTGAAGAGTGTACACAGGCACTCCTGCCTGGACAGAAACACAGGGGGAGGCACACAATTAGTTACTTAACTCCTGGACTGCTTTTGGTATTTACTTTGTAACAACAACTGGCCATTGACCTGCTATTTTTCTTGTTAAGCTTTCTTATTTTACATTTAGGCTGAAGAGTGGGTGTGTAACTGAAAAAAAAAGAAAAAAAATGTGTCAGAAACATAGTGAGATGGAGAGGAGTTTGAGTGATGGATGAAAGTGGTGTGCAGGTTGCCTACGTCCTCACCTCCCTCCCATCTGGACAGAATAGCACGTTATACACGTTATGTGAATAGTCAAAGTACATTTCCTAGATTGTAATTTTTTCTGTGAGTGTAATTTGTTGAGTTACTAAGCAACTATCAACTGTACTTTGCTCAGTGTTCAATGTGCAGTCTCTACGTCAGTAACAAGGAACCACCACAGTCTACTTGTGACTGTTGTTCCTCTTGCTGTTACATTTTTATTGATATGATGGATCGGTCTGCAGTTTCATGCCAAATTGCATCCCTCAAAACTATAAAGCATTTGTGGCATTCGCTTGTTTTTGCTTTTCTGTGTTGCTGTGTTCATTCTGTATTTGCACTGTACTGTTATTTAAATTTCACTTTATCAAAAGTTCATTATACTTAACTATTGCTAGTGTGTACCCCTACTATTTGTTGCTTTTGTTATCTTAAATTACTTTACTCATCTACTGTCAGTCAAGTGTGAAGCTTTTACTCCGTCTGGGGGAGTCCTTACTCTTTTTTTAAAAATTGTATAACACATCTGATCAAAGTATTAAAACTTTCACGTGGATTCCATTGTCATCAGTCATGTTTATCTGTAAAATATTAACCTGTACGTGCTTGGTAGACAAAATAGTATTGGTAAAGATATACTGACATTTTTTTTGTCAAACACAGGCAGCTTATAACAATGGAAGAGAAGAGAATGGACATGCAACTTAAACAATTATATTTGAGGTTTGTGCCAACACGTTCTTTGATGGTCAAATGTTGACTTACTGATACTATTTTAGACAGGCTAAATTGTTGTGGTTTTGTGTGCCACTTTTGTGGGGCTTCACAGCAGAGAGAAAATGAGCTTTGTTTGTGTGTTTCAGTTAAATCAAAACATAAAATCCCATTGCCTGTTGAGATATTATTAGGCAGATCATTAATCTTTAGAACTAACAGCCTGGAGTGACTTGCTCAGATAAAGGACATAGGACCTTGAGTATAGTGAAAAATTAACTATGGTCTTTTGTCTCTGCCATGTTAAGTAAATGTTAAAGATTGAAATTAATTATGAAGTTTTGTTTTTTTTTCATCACCTCACCTTTTCTTGCTCCACTACCAACTAAAAACAGTCTTGTAATAAATTTAATAGAGATGCTTAAAATTCGCCAGCACCCTGCGTTGCCCTTCCTGTTTTATGCAGAGATTTTTTTTTTATAATGCAGAGATTACCTTTTTCATGTGGTCCTTTTCGAGGGTGGACACAGATCATTTAATAGCTTAAGAGGATGACAGATTGTTAGTGTCCAAGCTTGTTATCTTTAAGTGTGATTGTTACAGCAAGTGAAGTTAATATTTAGTCCCATTTTAAATCCTCAGTTGTTAAACTTTTACAGAAAATGGTAAGCTAATTTGTTTAAATGTGTCATGTGTACACTAAATGAGAGACCTTAGAATTCCTATCTTGGCCTCAGAACTGTTCTTTAGCTGGCAAATATGACATAGTCCTACTGTTGTTTTTTGAAAAGTGAAAGATGGCAAAATTCCTCATTGATGACTTGATAAGTCTAACTTTAACTTTAAAGCATGTCTGTACATTAATGGCTTGATCTGTTTTGGTTGCCTGATCTTCACCACACTGGTATCCAAAACATTTAATGTTCCTGTCACAGAGCTATTACTGTCAGACACATTTTTCTTTTTAGAAAGTGAGAAAAGGCTTTTGGACAAAGCATATTTGATGTCAAATGTAAAATGGATAGCACCACTTTACTGTGTCCAGTGTTAGTGTTACTACATATATGCAAGGACTTATTGAAAGAGTTAGGTACATGATTAAAACAATTAAAACTGTGTATGTATTGTGTACTATTCTGATGGTTCAGTGTGAGCTAGATGATTGCAGTTTCCACTGTCAGCTCCTTGGAGAGTAAGCCTTTGTGTTCCTCAGTGGATATGATTTGCTCTATCAGAGTATAATGCTACAGAGGATTCAAATGTAGGGTCTGTGTACTGTCTGTATTTCATGGAAGTTTCCTTAAGGTGGTGTTTGAAGGTTTGCAGTTTTTTTAGAGGCAGAATCATGAGGAGTGTGTTTGCAACACCAGATGAAAACTTGCTAAACCATCTCTCACTGTGTCATTTTCATACAGCATCATAATTTAGACCATTTTAATAGGACAACATACATCACTTTAAATTAGATATGTTCCACAATACTATAGACAAGATTGCTACAGTGCTATTAAAAGCTGAGTTAAAGAAGGATTGATCTCATTCGTGTTACTACTTAAGGGTGACTTATAACATGAATTTTTTTTCTTTAAGCACAGTGTGATAATGGGCGGTGTAACTTTGCCCCTGTAGGTGTTAAATTGCCATGAGTGCTTGTGCATGAGTCCGAAACCAACCAGCTGATAAATATTTTACTGATGATCGGAAACTTGACAGCCAAGATTCAAGGGATAAGCAAAGGCAGCCAATCGAAGATGAAGATTGATCCAATTGAAGATTGGAGAGGGGAGATAATGCGTTTTGTAATGCTGAATTTTGGAGAGTTAAGTAATGGTTAAGAAGGACACAGATAAAGAACCGTGTCATTCTTTCGTGTGCTGTTGTGTAATGACAGCCGAAACATGCCACTCAACGGGTCTGTTTTTTTTGTTTACTGCTGCACTGCCCTAGGGTCTCAAGGATGAGATATTCTGCTGGCCTTGGATTCCACAGTCTGAAGTCTTAAAACATGTCAAAGAACTGAAATATGAGTGAGAAATATTATTTGTGCAACTGCATTTCCAACATTTTTTGACTTAAACGTAGCTTAACCCTGTCATGTGATATGCTCCATCAGTCCACTTAAAGCATGTAGTCACATTATAGACACTTCCACTGACTATCTCTCTAAAAATGTGATAACAGTTTAGCAGACATTTATTTATGCATATATTTAAAATGGAATAGTCCAACCAAAAGTCTACTGTTTGTAGCATGCGGCTTCATAGCATGCAGCAGCTGTTCTTGGATTATGTCCGTTACCATGCAGTGGATCCTGACGACCTATCGACCTAGTCTCATTGCAAAAAGTATATAGGTTAAATGTCTTTTTTTAATGTACATGTGCAGCATAATCTACCTTTTCTTTGCCTGCATGCTCATTATATTTAAAACACTTCCGCCATCCTGCCATCAACAACGATTTGGACAAATTCACAGCTTCTGTTTGTCACTTTTGTATTGAGCAGCTGCCATATTGTTGTCTTATAACCAGTTAACCACAGAAGTGACAAATGGAGAATTTGTTTTCTGTCAAGTGTTGTGGGCAAGTGCTTCATGTGAAAAAGGGTCATCATAGGAAACTAATCTAACTTTTTCAAGCAAGCAGACTTTTTAGTGAGCCTTGTGATAAGCATTTGACTAAAAGGTTTTAGTTACGGATGGAGTATTCCTTTAGTCAGACTTACCACAGTTTTCAAATCAAACATTTTTTAATGCAAGCAGACGTTTTTTCCCTCATTTCTTTGCTGTTTGTTGCCTTGATGCTACCTCTTGCTTTATATCGAACAAAACCACTTTTGAGCAAGTTCACCACATTTAAGTTTTTTGGGTTTTTTTTTTTGCTTTTTATATTTATTCTTATCTTCACAAAAGCACACATCTGCTTGTAAAAGCTTACTTGTTTCTGTCTTATTGTATGCACTTTGTGTTATAACCTATTAGGAAGTCAGTGAGGCTGTGCCACCACAATTCTCCAGCAGTATGTGTGAAGCAGCCACAGCTACCATTTCCTGTAGTTGTCAGGTTAAGTGACTGTGTACGAGCCATTAATGTTTCAGTCAGATACACCAAGTTCAGTTTCACTGTTTGAGTCAGGAGAGACTGGGCAAGGAACAGTCAGCAACATCGTTCCAATGCATTATTGCATCAATAATGGATAGATACACAGTACATTTTTCCCCCAGCTGTTCCTTTATGGCCCTCATGGTGTTCTTTCCAGCTGTGCCCTATGTGGCCCTCATGGTGTTTCCTCTTAAATAAGGATCATATAGAAATATTTCATGAACCAAAGTTACAGTGTGGATCGTGTGTGGATCGTGTGATTCTTTCTTTTTTAGTGTAAATTAATAGCGGTTTTTAAGTATATGTGTTTTAGAGACCTAGTTGTGTATTTTTTTTCACTTAGCACAAAACTCTCTTAATTCACATCTTGAAAAAAAAAATCGTGCTGCAGTATCACTAAAGCTTATTTACTTGTGAAAACAGAGACAGAAACACCAGTTGTGTGTTATTCATTAATATGGCTGTTCAAGGTTGAAGATTGTAAATGTTGAATATAAAGGTCACGTGTGACAATAACCACGCAACACATGATGAGTTGGTTACCTTGACCAGAGAAGAGTAAAGGGCAACTCCTTAAGAAATTACGGACTTTGAAAGACACCATAAACTAAAACTCACATGCATGTAAGCAGTGTGGCCATGTGTGAACGTGACCATACTGAGGATCTTTTCATTTGGGCTATATAAACAGGTTGTCTGTCTTTATCTATGATTTTTGTAAATTAACTTAAATTGGACTAAAAAGGCTCAACTACTGCCTTAAACACCTGTCAGTGTGATTGAAATAAAAAGAGGCATCCACTTGCCCATTTCTTACACCTCTGGTCATAAGATCACCACGTTTCTATTGTTAAATGTGTGTTTTTTTTGTCATTATTTTTTTCAGAGTCTAAGAGAGAGGAGTAAGGCCAGTGAACAGACAGAAGGAAAGACAAAAGAAAAAACGACAGATAAGGAAAACAAAGAGGAGGATGAGAACTCCCCATACAACCTCTGCAGCTCCGTGGACTTGGACAAGGTACATGTGTTTGCGTGTGTGTGTGTATTTCTGTGAAAAGGCTGGTATGTGATCACATGGAGAGAGTGTATTCCTACATAAAGTACCTCTTTGTGTGAACATGTGTTTGTTGAAATTGTTCATGGTTACATGTGCTAGACTGGAATTAATGTGCAAAATAAGACAAAGAAGTGTGTGTGTGTGTGTGTGTGTGGTTGTGTGTGTGTGTGATGGTGACGGGGGACAGCAGAAGAGTCAGTGGTCAGCAGGTTATTCACCCTGTCCCATTCAATATCTGTCTGTATTTGTTGGTAGACTCTGAAGTTCTCACACTGCTAGACAAGAACACATGCAATACACAAACACACAGGATATTAACAATCTTATAACACCTAATTATAAGCCATACTACCATGTGCATGTCAATCTTAACCTAAGCCTTAACCCTAAATTTCCCTCTAAAGAAGTGTTAGTACTTGTAAATATAAACATAATTATGCACTCATTTATTCATTCAAGTCACGCATATGTGACTGAGAAAATGACCAAAAGAATATGTCAAAAAAATATGTTGACGATATTTTTCCAACTAAACACGATCAGTGTTTATCACAGTAAATCATTTGATAATGCTGCCAGTTGGCATTGTGATTATTACCAAAGCCTGAAGAAACCAGATGGTTCATTGAAATGTAGAAT
>JAPZDV010000023.1:4007640-4020045 GCA_029814665.1 Acanthurus lineatus | reverse complement strand
GTTGCGGATGGTACAAGCCTGCATTTGGACAAGTAAAAGACAAGTGTATTTTAACCACCTCAAAAAAGGCCCACATAAATAAAAATCAATATTATTTAAACTTCACACTATATTTAGAACATTTTTACAGCTTTACCTTGCTATCAAACAGCACTTTCCAACAGGAAACTGAGGCAGTTTTTTTCAAAGAGTTCTTTGAAAAAAGCAGTAATTTTTCTTTGCAGAGCATGAGATTTGCTGGTCTGCCACTTCCTTTATTGGTTAGTTTGTTCTTCGTTTTGTTGGAAATGGCTGTTAGAAAGCAAGACAAACAGCTGAAAATACTCTGTTTATCGTGTACACTTAGGTTGTTTCTTTTTAGATAAATCTTTTTTGCTGCTGTCCTTGTCTGCAGCAGTTTTTTGCTTAACTGAAATAAAATAAAGTCAGCTTACAGCCCGATACTGTGCATTCATATAATGAGAGTTTTTTCACTGTTGACTGTTCACCAATGACAGATCTTATTTAATATAATTAATGTGCAGTTAAAACTAGGGGAAGTCCACTGTGTGTTCTACACTACAGTGGTCTATTGTTCTCAATGCAAGTTTTCATGCATTTGTATTCTTTCCTACCACCAGGAGGCACTATACATCCACTTACATTTTCCTCTACATGCTTTCTCACTGGCCTTGGTAGCTGCAGAAGGGCTGCTGACAGATGCTGAGACTTCCTTCAAGGGCTGCAGCTGAATGTGTGCAGATACACTCATCATGATCCTGGGTATTGGTCTGTTGTGAAGAAAAAGTTTAGACAATCTGGTCTCTGGATCAGGCTTTCAGTTCTAAACAGAGACACTGACTTTAGCTGGCATCAGCAGTTTCTCCTTTAGTAAGTTCTGAATGACTTAAAAGACTTAAAAGACCAAAGACTTACTTAAAAGTAAAATCTTTATTGTGGTATTGCTACTCTCAAATAAGAAACTGAATTTTTCTTCAACCCTTGATTGTTTAATAATTTGTTACAGCTGTCTGTCCCTGTGTGTCTGTGCTTATAATTTAGCATTTTGTTAGTCCTCACATGAACATTTGGTCTATCATAATGGATAGGAAAAATATGGCTTGAAGTGTTGTGGGATGAGCAGCTCTTTTAGATTAAACAGCTACAACACTGGCACCATAGCAGTCGGGAGGCTGCATAAAATAAATAAAACAGACTGTGATGATTTGTTATGTTTTTGAGATATATTTACTCAAAACCAGTACAAAGACAACAATTCAGTGTTGTACCTTATCATTCTAATAAATTTTTGTAAATATATATGCCCATTCTGAATGTCAAGCAGCAATACAATTTAAATAAGTTGGTAACAAAAGACTGGGAAAAGAGTGCTGTTTGGATTTTTCCACAGGTTAACTGGTTCAATGAGAACAGGGATGATGTCATGATTAGGTATAAAAGGGGATCTGAGGCTTAGTAACTCAAAAGCAAGGAAGTATATAACTAAATGGGCTCAGAAACACTTTATAAAGCTATTGTCAGTAAACATGGTTTGTTTACAACCATGTATACTGACAATGGCTTGTTTTTTTTGTTTTACAAACAATTGTATTGTGTTTTATTTAGATATTACACAGAATCCCAACTTTTTGGGAATCGGGGATGTAAAAGGCCTGAGGGCAAACTCTCAAAAACATAACTGTGCTTTTTGTGTGGATCCTACTACCTACAACTTCAGCTGATACTGTGCTTCAGTTGTGCACATTTTCAAACAGTATACTGTTGATATACATTGATTTTAAGGCCTCTAGGGCCCTTGTTGAGAACATGTATAAATAGTTACAGGTGTGTGGGATAAAATACACTGTACAATATACTTCTATTCCATTGAAATCAACACACTGCACACATTCATCCTTTTGCTTAACCCATTTTAATAAATAAATAGAGATAAACAAGTTCATGGCTCCATAGATATGTTGTCCGAGTTACAATGCAGGTCAGTAGATACAGACACACTGAGGAGGAATGGGCTGCAATCACAGAGACAGATAATGGGATTTTATCCCTCTTCTGCACGGATTTTATGCTTCTATGGTTGATTAAAAACATGACTGATAAACAGATTTTTCACGTGACTTCAGCTCCTTTTATAGGCAGGGTGCATCCAATCACAGGTCACAAGTTAAAATCCAATTTGTTGTACCCATGAAGCTGCAGGGAAAGACATGAGTAAGCTGTGTTTACTGAACTACAGGACGAAGATGTAGCTTATTGTACAGCTTTGGCCTTCTTTAACGTAACAATATTTTACACTTCTTGTCCTAGCTTTACAGAGAAAATCTACAATGTGTAGGAGAAAAAATATAAACACACAGAGGCATTGTATGTAAAATAATACCATATGGAGGAAATCCTTGGCTACACAATAACGTAGCACTGTCATTTTGTCCAGAAGACCAACAAATCCTTAAATCAGTCCCAGGATACTGCTCTTAGAAAGCTACCAGCTACCAGTAGTTGTATTGTGTGCAATTCATCATTCAGTGGGTTATGTCAAGGTACTTACAGTTAGACAAGAGCGAGGTCCTGTCAGATCCAAGACACATGGAGGTATATAGTGATAAATAGCAGTAATAACATGCACAAAGTCACATCTCTTCAGAGTAATAACATCTTCGTCATGTTAAAAAAAAACTAGGAACTTTACATCTGCACATTTAAAATAAATCTGTTGTGATCAAAAATTATTTAACTGTTCAGTGAAATTAAAAGAAGTTCAAAATACAGTGGAAGACCTGCATCCCAATCAATGAGCCTATCAATACAATACATTATGTCAAGAAGTCAATATATTAATAGAACTCTGTGTAGTGTCTGTAAGACTTTACACAGTATCATATATCATTTCATATCATATCATATCATACCATCAAACATATATCATATCATATAACATAATCTTAACAGTCTCAGTCTTTCTTTGATAGAGGTTATATTAAAAGCTTTTAAAGCAAAGAGAGAAGCAGGTTGTGCAAAGGGAAGAAGAAACAAGTGCTAATCTGTAGCAAAAGCTGGTTTAGTTTTGAATATTTTAAATATGAAATCATGGATCTACTAAGTGCTAGATCAGTCTAATTTTTAGAGCTTTTTACAGTCAGTACCAGAACGACACAGTGGACATGTATGAAACCCATTTTATCAATGTAGGCACCTTTTCAACAAGCAAAACAGATTATAGCTTATTTAATTGTAACTGTTGCAGTCACTGTCTTCTTTTTTCAGTCTCCCACCTTTCTGGTCCTCTAGTAAGCTAAAAATTGGACACTTTGTATGTCCACGGTTGTTTCTGTACAGAGCAGCAAATGCATGAGGTTCCTCTAAGTCTGACTACTGTGCTGTACACTATGTCTAACTTAACACAATGTTTATTAAATGAGCATAATGCTTGGTGTTTTTCATGTATGAAGCTGTACGATCCATCCTGTACACTCGCTGTTTGCACGCCGAGGGCCTGAGTCTCTGCAGCAGAGAGACACAGCAGGGAGCTCAGGGTTTGCCACCTCACAAGGTTTGTGCTCTGTAGTCAGCCACCTGCCTACTGCTCAACAGCTTACATGTCCCAGGTGAGAAGCACATCACAGGCAGCACCCAGACCAGTTTCACTTATAGCACATGGCAGCAGTTGTACTGAGCCAACGGCAGGATCTTGGGTTTGTTGTTTGTGGGTATGTTGAAGGCCAGAGCTTTCTCACAAAGAGGGAACTGGAAAAGTCTCTCCCGCAGCTTTATACTATGCCGTTTCCCCTGCTCGGCCTTCGGGGCAGCCTCATCCCGAGCCCCCGATGCATTATGTGATTGAGATCTGCCTGTCATTAGGTCATCTCTGGTACCCTCACCTGTTTTATCGACTTGTTCTCCTGCTCTTATTGTTTTTTGTGCCTCCTCATTCAGAATAAGTCTGGCAGAGGATGCCTGAATGGAAGGGACAGAGAATTCAGGGAGAGGAGGAGAAGTTTTGTTGGTGTTGTTGTTTGGTTCTTTCTCCTCAAGCTTTCCTTCCTCTGGGCTTGTGGAGTCTGGCTGCCCCTGACAGCATGGTACCCCCAAACCAGGCAAAGAGGTTGGTGGAACTTCAGGTGTCTGACTCACTGGGTAGTCTCCGTGACTGACTGGCTGGTCTGAAATCACACTTTCGCTGTCTTCTTTCCCAGTCTCCCTCTCTGCCAGCTCTTCGAGCTCCTCCTCCTCCTCCTCCATCATCCCCACTGAGCTTCTTAATTCATCTTGTTTTTGTTTCTTTTCTGTGTGCTCTCGTTCATCTACTCTATCAAGCACCTCCTCAGCTTCTCTCACTGGTTTTGCTACTGACACACATGGCAAACCCTCACCCTTTATGACCAAACTGCCCTCCTCCTCCTCCTCTTCTTCCTCCTCCTCTTCTTCTTCCTCCTCACAGATCTGCTGTAGTGCAGGCAGGTTCTTGGGGACTGGGGGCTCTTCAGCTGGGGCTGGACGGAGTGTGAAGGTGAGGTTGGGCTGCCAGGGTCCAGGGAAAGCCTGCTGAGAGGGGGCCCTTACAGCAAGCAGGTCCCCACACTCAGGTACTCCTAAGCGGGGAGAGCTGGGAGAGAGGACCCCTGAGAGCCAGTGAGGAGGGGCTTCTGGGCTGAGCAGGGCATTATCCAGGCCCTGCAGCCAATGATGGGCCTCGATTTCCTCGAGTGAGGCGCGGCGAGATGGATCCTTTTGGAGCATCCTTGAGATCAAACTGTAGGAGAAAAGACAGCAAGTTATTATTTACTACTGGATTTAAGTTGCTGTTTCCTCTTTGTAGCACATTCAGGTAACCAGCCTACACAGCAAATGGATTGACACTGATAATAACCTGATTTGGATCTGATATAGGCCACACATCTTCCTGAAACATCCTGTATGAGTTCTAATATCCAGAAAGTAGTTTTGTTCTTTTCTACTTATTTCTGAGCTTAAACACCATCATGTGACCTAATGCTAACTCATGATACAAGTGCCTTGTCAGATGTTCTAGGACATGCTGTCCAACAAACCCCTTGGTTGAGGATATTTCTGCCTGTTCCTGGGGAGCATATAAAAGTGTTCATTCAGGGAACTCTTGGAGCAAGAACTGCATGCACATGCAATTTGGCATGCTTAAGTATTTTTGAATCACCAGTTTTACTATCCTGGGTGTATATACCCATGTTTAGAGGATGACACATTGGGATACAAATCCAACCAAATAAAAAGAGCCAATATCACGTCAGTTCATCTCTCAATAATTTCTGATAAAAACAGCTCACAAATACATTTCTTAATTTTTTCAAAAGTCTCTGTATTTTCCCTACACCAGCTGGCTGCTGTAGTTTTTAATGAAGGTTTCTCAAACAGGATTTATTAGTGCATTTGGTGGATTAACACATTTATTGCAGTGTGTGTGGTGTTAAAGATGTGAGGAGTCGACTTGCCAGGGTAGTTATGTTACCGTGTTACACTGTGGTCAGACACACACCGATAACATTACTCGTCCACTGCCCCCAGTGTTATTTAGCTTTTTTCAAATCAATACATAGTTGGATGACAGAAGCAGCAGCAGAGTTGCAGCACAGAGTAACAGGACATTTTACTTTTTTTCAACCAACAAGAGTAAGTTAATTTTACCAAAAGACAATGGTAAAAGATTTTTAGTGTTAAAGTGAAAACAGCTAAAGTGAGTGTTTTGCAGTTATTATATGTTAGTACTTTGTTCCTAAGGTGTATTTGTTGGCTCTGATAAGGCTGACCCATGGTTTATGGTTTACCATTTAGCATGGTTTATTGGTAAAGGTAGATGTTTTTCAACTTAAAATCGACAGTCAGCATTTGATATACAACACCTCTGTTAAACAAATACAAGGACAAAAAAGTATCCAATCAAAAACACACTAATGAGACAGGAGTCTCTTCAGACAGGGGGATCCATCGCATCTTTTCAACAGCAAATAATCGTTGTGATATAATAAGCTTTTAAATGAACAATCAATTTACAATCAAGACATCAAATGTGACAACAAAATCAATAACAAAGACAATAAAGTGTTTGTACATAACGGATACCTTTTTTTTTACCCTGAAGCTTTGATCAAAGAGGAATCTTATTCTTCTCAGCCATTGTTATTGTTAAAGATCAGAATCATTCATCATACTTACTCTCTGCAGTCGTCTGAAACATGTTCGGGGATGCAGTAGCGGCAGTCAAGAATCATGACCAGAGTCTCGCTGTCGTTGGTTTCCTGGAAGGGGGGGACTACACAAACCAACATGTACAGGATCACCCCAAGAGACCAGATATCTGGAGCACACACACACACACGGAAAGGAAAAATTAGCCTTAAATAGCAAATCATGCCAGACCTTAAAATAGCTACAATCTCTCTGCCTTCAGATCATATTTAGAATTCTGTGAGCATCATAGTTCACGAAGGATATTTAAAAACATTTGTCCTTTTTGAATTTGAATTAATAACAACAATTAGATATTTTGTGCTGCAGCCTACAGCTGAGATGAGCACCTGATCCAGCAAAACTGTAACACAAGGATTAACTCTGGATCAAGGTCAAGATAATGGCATTATTTATTGATTCCAGTGAAAATATTTTCTTTTTCTCTTTGACATCCTCAACTGAAAGATTGGGGTGAGTGGTGTTCTTACATAAGGTTTCATAGGTTATACCTCTGTGAAGTGATAAAAACATAAGAGGGAAAGTGCATGAGTACAGCTGGTTGTATTAAGACCTAAGCTGCAGACCTCTGGGCTCGTTGCTCTTGACCCCTGGCTTAAACTCACATGCACACACACATGCGCACACACAAATGCACACACACACACATACATATATGGACACATTCACACACAGGCTTCCTGGTGCTGTCAGACAGTGCTGACAGTGTGTTCTTTTCCCTTGTCCTCCCTTTCCTTCCCCTCTCCCCTCTCCCAGGCTCATCCTCATGCAGACAGTGAGAGGAGGTCCATGCAACTCAGAACAGCCTGAACCAGGCAAGAGAACACTGGGGCCGGTTCAACGAAATACACACACACACACATGCAGCAGAAAGGGAGCTGGGGGCTGAAGGCCATAACAAACACTGGGCTCGTGGTGTCATGCTATTCTGAAAATGATCTTGCTTTGCTCCGTTTTTACTGTCTGTCTTCATGTTTCTCTCAAACACTGTAAACTCTGCACATTTTGTCCACATTGTGTCTACTCTGATGCAACACTAGAAATAAAGCTATATCATGTATCTCATAAATTCTGCCTTCTCTAATATCACATTTGTTTTGTGAGTCAGGTGAAGGACATATTGAGTTAAAAAAACAGCACATAAATCTTCAAGAATGCTACTCTTTCAGTTTAACAGGCAATTCGATAATATTTCAGCTTCTTTACAAATTTTTAATTTCTCCTCTGGTTGCTGGTCTGGCCCATAGAATGCAAGATGATGTATTTTTGTAGGCCAGTCTGGAAATTAGCATCGCTCTGACTCCCTCAACAAAAAGCCTCAAGGATTTTGACATTTGGATTACTGCAAAAATAATCTGTGTGGCGGAACAAAAGTTTAGGAATCTGCATGTTTTTGTTAAGCTAGATAATGTTCACAAATGAGTACCACTATCAAGAATTTTTGGTGAGTACATTTAATCACAAGAAGTAAAAAGCAAACATTAGCATGAAACAACATAAACACAATATGTTGATTTTACAATCTCTTTCTGTGAATAATGGTCTGTACTCTGTACATACTCCCATATGTACACAGTACACACCATTAGATAAGAATCAGGCATGCTTGCCTGTGCAAACAACTCGCAAAATAGTTCACACCATTTAAAATAATACAGATAATAGTGTAACAAGTCTTTGGATTCAGATAATTACTGCATTACAGGGAAATGATCCTCTGCAACTTTATAACACTCAACAATGAGTTTAATCAGCAATAATATCTAGTTTTATCAGCAAAAACATGGTAAAATGCCACGTGTAGTCAGACATCATTTTTCACTTAGATATCCAAAGCAGACTAAGAGGAGAGAGATTCAAAAATCTACTCTTTCAGAATTCATTACACAATGTCCCAGTGTGATAAACAATCAGCCATTGTCCCACATTATACTCATGATGGTCCAAACAACAGCCCTCAGTCCTCATCATACAATATACACTCACAAGCACGCTCACAGTTTAGGGAAGTGTTATGCAACAGGGAGGAGAAGCCACTGAGTGCTAGAAGTGTACTTTTCTCTGTTCACTGGGGAATATCACACATTCTCACCATGCATTAGTGGCCTACTGACAGAACAAACATCAATTCCAAACACACACCCACACACACAGACACACACACACCCACACACACACGCACGCACACGCACACACACAAACACACACACACACGCAGACACACACCCACACACACACACACACACACGCACTATTTATAAACACCAGATGCAGATAGGCTGACTCTAATCAGTTAAACTATAAAAGTGTTGAAAAAAGCTTGTTCACTGAGTGCAGCAGTAGAGAAAAGAGAAAGAGGATGAATTATACTGGTTCTGGGGTTTGTTGGACGAGGCCCCTTTAGAGGCTGCCTCTGAAGTGCGCATTTTCCACATCAAATACGTCATAAAGGGTCAAAAAAACTCGCCCCAGCAAAAGGGTCCTCCGAGTTGGGACAAAAATATGCAGCTCTTTTTGCCCACATATGGAGGACAAAAAACAGAGTGTCCCAGCATCTATTGCATGGTGGTTACTTATGAAATGGTGCAATCAGGTCATCAGTCACTGATAAAAATAAATTACTGAACTGTCGAGCCATTTTTTCATGATCTTAGAAAATCAGATGTGATTATCTTGTAACAGAAGTCATAATAAAAGGCTGGAAAGCAGATAAAAAGGTACATTTTTGAGCATACAAAGTAGAATATTTCTTTAATATATATTAGTCATTATTATTTTTATGACTTTTGTAGTCAACTTTTAGCAACTTTAGTGAGTAGCTCGGATGAAAATTCTACTTATTCTAAACTTATTCTTTGCAAAATAAGTTAAGTTGTATGGACAATATTAGAAAAATTACATATGAAAACTTTTGTACTATCTCAAAACAGCAATTATAATCTTGTAAGAAGCAGATTATTTCATCAAAGGACAGCACTCCAGCTATTTAGTATTGTACTTGCATTAAGTAGGAAGAGATTTTTGTTTATAAAGATGGATTTCAGAGCCATTTTAACAGTCCAAATAATGATAAGTGTGTGGGTGTCTGTGTGTGTGAAGTACTTTCTCTTTAAACATGATGATGAGACAGACATTGTTGGTTTTATGTAGTTTCTTTTTTTCATGATTTTTTAACTGCATTCTATTAATATCAACATGTCTCATGGCAGTGTGCTGATGTGCTTTGCAAACTTTAGGAAAGTCCTTGTTGGTATAAACACCAGGAGCCTTTAGGTTTATATAAAAACACTGACAAGACAAAACGCTTTTGTCTAAAAAACCTTTCTGGCTATCCAACTTTTCCTTGATCTAAAATAGGATGTTTAGAGGGGCTCCTCATGCTGCTCCAAGTTTGGCAACATTTAACACTCACCCTCCACCCTGAAGCACAGAAATGACTAGTGTATGGTGATGTGGAAGGGATAGAAAGTCCCTGTTTAAATGAGACTTCTTGCTGTGGTTTAATATATCACACTTTGTAGATACTGATGAGCAATTTAGAGGGCCATTATCCATTAATGTGACCGATTTACTTTAAAAAAATCTTACCAGTTAATGCCACAAAAATGACACCAAAACCTGCAATATATTAGAGTTTCAGTAAGCTTCTTTTTTTTCCTGTTACAATATCTGTTTTGTTGAACTGACCAAAAACATTAGAAATTAAAACCACATAAAAACAAAATTAGTCCATAAGTGCAAATTACTACGAGCTGGTTTTATGAATGTCACCGCACTTTGAATCATATCACAGACTGAGCTATTTGCAGCTCATGGTATAAATAACAATGATGAGCTGATGCTTACAGAGGCTGACACTGACTGTCAAATGCAGTAGTTCCTCCTACACAAAACATACTCCACCAATTCAGCTCTTCTTTTCTCATCTGTTTTTTCTTTAACTTTGTTGCCAAACTCAACTTCTCCATCAACTTGTCTTTCAGCCCAGCATAAACTAGATCAGTGGTAACGCCCTTCCCCTCACTTAGGGTGATTATCTCGTCTGTGAACCTAACATGAAGCTCAACATTAACACTTTGACCTCAAAAACACATGTGCATGCTAACAGTAATAGCAGATATTATGTAACTAAATGCAGTGTTTATCTTTTTCGAAGGCAAAAGCCCTGAGGAATTTACTGTTTCTCCACCATCATATGACTGTCATCAAACACACACACACACTCACACCATGTCCTGAAACAGAGTTTGCATACATTGTAAAGCCTCCCAGTGATAAAACAACACAGTAAATTACACAGCAATGTGTTTATAGACAGAAATATCAAGGAGACACAGAGAGCAGTCTATATTTGAGAGTCTGTGTGTGTGTTTTAGTGTGTGTGTGAGAGCGTGTGCATGTGTGCATTTGTGCACAGAAGAGGTTTATGAGTCACCTTACTAAGCTGAGATCACTAAGGGACATCTCTTCCTCTGTGTAGCTCAGGATAATCTCACACACAGACAGACACACTCACACATTCACACTCACACATTCACACTTACACACACATATTCACACATATATTTATGTATATGTCCGTGTGTGAGTGACGGAAGCGCACATTTTGTAGATGTGATATCCGCAGGTTGTATCATGTCAGGGTAACATAAAACAGAAAAGGTGCACTTGAGTTGAAGCGGAGCAGAAAGTCTTGAAGGATGAAGCAATAACACAAAAAAAAGGATTTAAATGGACATCCTTCATATGGACACTTTTAGAAACAGGAACCAACATAAAAAAAGGAACTAACGCAACTCATGAGTCATGTTAAGTTAGTGATGCATGTGAGCAGCATTTCTTCATCACCACTCTTTTTTAACCCCTGTCATGCCCTCAACTGTATTAAGATGGCACCTTAACAAGGAAACATAAGAAAAAAACTTAAGATCTTCTGTTGCTTCAGTAACACTTTAACTGGTTTTGACACAAATGCAACTCATTCTTCATTCTAGTCTTTCCCTTGAAACAAACACATATGTTGTTGATGTGCTTTCACAAGAACAGCTCCTAGTTGCATTTGCATTCAGTACAGAATGCATTGTAGTCACCAGAATAAAAGGAACTCAAACCCTGCCAAATTTCAGCCTGGTCTAGCTTAGCAGATAAGAGCCCAACCCCCCTGAAGCAGACATGCTCCCCCCAACAGCCTCAGAGAGACATCAGACCTAACCCTTAAGTTTGTCTTCTATTTCTTTAATGTCAAAACCTGCAGTCTATCAGCCTGTCTCACCTATAATGTCACATTAATCCAGTAGTACAGACTAACCTCTCTGCTATGGATATACAGTGATGCATGCTGGTTTCTCTTTCTGCATGTGTCACATTCACATACACTCACACGTACATTAATGCTTGCTATGCAGTGTGAGAGCCCAGTGGTGAGCTGCAGTGTTTGGTTCCACTGCAGAACGTGCCCAGTTGGCTCATGACTGGCTGGCTTGCTTAGACTGACCCAGATACACACACTAATCCTTTATAGACACACACACACACACAGATCCATACATAGACACATGCACAAACGCATACAAATAAAAAATATGAATATAGAGCAGGAACACACACACAAGTACAAGAAAGTGCACCAGAATATATACAGAGTAAGGGGACAAATTTGGCCATACATATCCTCTCACACAGGGAGAGAAAGTGATGAATACACACACACACACACACACATTCACACAACCCACACACTCATGAGTTTATGCAAATAAGCAAGATTACAAACAGTACAGCCCTCCAATTGAACTTGGCATTTCATTTTTTTGTAGCTTTGCTAAACAAGGTTTGAAAAATTTTGTTTCAAAGTTCATTCTTGACTTTCGGAACAGCACTTGACAAAACAATTTCACCTGATCTTACTTCATTTGCTAATTATTTAGAATGATCAAAAGCTTCAGGAAAACTACTTAACTGACCAAAGAGCTATACTGCTTTGACAAGTTCTCTATGTATGGTGGAGTCCTTGATTCTCAGAAAAAATGAAAATCTGAAAATGTACGGACAACGGGGTGAACTGATGAGGAACCTGATGAGGATTGCGACATATTATTGAAAGTGCTATAACAGCTACAGCTGGGTCTTGAGGTAAGATTGCTCTGTTCAGGTGGAAAATAAATGAATTACATCAGAAAAAGTAAA
>JAPZDV010000023.1:3991754-4007540 GCA_029814665.1 Acanthurus lineatus | reverse complement strand
CAGAAAAAGTAAACATATTCACTGAAATTAATGTTTTACAATATTAGAAATTCTGATCCATCGTTCCTAAAGCAACTGATCTCGCACACTGTTATTTTTTTTGTCTCACTTATTCATCATTGGTGAAAATTTTTAGCAATTCAGAAGAAAATAAGAAAAGTTCAAAGGAAAGTCAGACAAAATAAATATAATTTGACATAGTACAAGAATGTGAGTCAGCATTTCTATTCAGAATTAAGATCCCTTTTGTTGGGGTTCTAAACCAACAGCAAAGTTTTAACAACAAGTCCTGGAAGCAAAATACTAAAAAAAAATCTGTTTCTCACCCACAGCTGGAGCATCATACTCTTCTCCTAGCAGTATCTCTGGAGCTGAGTACGCCAGCGACCCACAACTCGTAGCCAACATCATCCCGGGTTGGAATAAGTTGCTGAACCCAAAGTCTGTCAACTTCACTGCCCCCTGCTGGGGGAAGAACACCACATTCTCGGGCTTCAGGTCCCGGTGCACCACATGGAGCTGATGGCAGTATGCCACAGCCCGCACAATCTGGGCAAAATGGCGCTTGGCAGTGCCCTCAGCCACGCCGCCCTCATGGCGAAGGATGTAATCATAGAGGTCGCCTCCCTCAGCCAACTCCATAACCAGGTAGAGGGTGGTGGGTGTGTCGATGACCTCATAGAGGCGAACCACATTGGGATGCTGCACCAGTCTCATACACCTGAAAATTAGTAATGATATCAAAATAACTGGCTATCATGGTTATCAGAAAGAGCATGATTATTAACTTAATTTAAACAAGAACACTTAGAGTGGGCCAACTCCTTCAAATTTAGACAGAAGCTTTCTTGTTTTGGTTCTATTTCTGGTTAAAGTAGACAAAAAGCTGAAAATCCAAATGTTATTTTGAAATCCTATTCAAATTTGATCTAATAGCTGACCTTAAAGTGCCTCTACTTTTGCATTATAAGAGGTGATTGATAAGTTCCCTATCTAAGGCAGGGAAGTCAAATTTAGATAACCATAACATTTTATTTCTACAAACACCTCTTCTACAACTACATACTTAGTACAGTGCTTTGCAGAAGGTGGTGTCTTAGACCTCCAGAAAGTTGCTTTTCTGAGGGTGCCAAATTAGGTGAATATGTGTTTGACAAGTTCAAATTCATTTTCCTATATGACTGCATTAAGGTCAATATTATCCAATTTTTCAAATGGTTCTGACCTCCAAATTTTCATAGAACCAAAACAGAATTACTTCTAAAGCTATTAACATTATCATTTTCTACTTTAGGCTACGATCTTATCAATCACTCTTGGTACAAAACCTCTGTCTTCTAAAATTCTTATAGTTATGGTTATATTTACCTTACTTCCTGTAAGAGGTGGCTTGTTGCCATAACATCAAGTTTTGTCTTGTCAATCATCTTGACAGCAACTAGTTGCCCAGTGTTGACATGACGAGCCAGTTTGACCACGGCAAAGTGTCCCCTTCCCAGTGTCCGACCCAGATGATACAGTCCACTGAGATCAGAGCGACTGGGGCTGCTCCTCGGGTCGAGGGATCCATCTTGGGCTGACGTTGTTTCTCCAGCAGAGTCCATGTTTGACACAAAGTAAGTATTTGGAAGAAAGGAGGATGGAAGAAGGACTGCACTGGGAAGCTTCAGGAAGGTGGAAAGATAAAAGCACCAAAGGAAAAAGGAAACGGAAAATAGTTGTGTCAAGGTGTCATGGACAGAGGGAGGAGGAGGCCGCAGGGTTCCTCACTGGTGGGGGGTTGCCTTGCAGGACAAAGAAAAGACAACACAATAAGATAAAATGACAGAACTGATGAGTTTGACTGTTGGCCTAAAAGGAAAAGGATTTTGATGATGTCAGCTGCGTTCAATGCCACATCCCTTCAAGCGCTGGACCAGAAAAAGATTGATATTACTCATCTTTCAACAAAGACAGAGAAGATGGAACAAGTTTTTAATTAAGTAGTAAAACTAGATTACAAGGTTGTATTACAATGAGAGCAGTAGTAGGTAAAATATTATTTCATTGTCTGTAAAGATGAAAGGTTGTGTTTGGTTCTATCTCAAATAACAGCCATCCAGCACAAATGGCATGCTAAATCAATACTGTAACAGGAAACCATAATGTATGTAAGTATGTGTGTATTCGTGTGTGCGCCCCTGAATGTGTGTTTGTGTGTCATTAGTTTGACTAAGAGGGTCAAAAGGTGGCAATAAACCTGATGATGTCACCATCAGATCTTCCCCAGGGTAACAAGTTGAGCTTCCATCATCATCTTCATTACCATGGTCATCATCAATGCATTTACCACTATCAACGTATCTCATTTATCTTCATCACTTTCAAGACCTTATCAACAACATCATCATCATCACTTTTTTACCACTCAAAGCAGCATCACTATTACCATTACAAACAACAGCAGCCTTTCCAACAATTTTAAAGCCTCTTTCACAGCTTCACCGGCCAAGGAGGACAGAAGCAGGCCTCACCGTGTGAATATACAACCGATACCATGACTGTATCTGATTTAAAAAAAAACACACTGCGTAATCTTGATTATGAGCTGCTGCTACACTTGTTTTAAAGCAAGCTGTTCTTCACTTGGCCTCAACTGCAGTCCCGAGTTGGCACATACGCATGTAGTCATCCTCCTGGTTGCTGCTCAACACCTGCAAACAAACGCTGCCAACAACCTCACTGACACTGACAGCGCCACGAGAATATAACGCCGTTACCGGACCACAGGCAGCAGTGGAGATACAGAGACATCAACCCTGGTGCCAACTTACCATTGTTGTGCAAATATCCCGTAGCTGCGAGCTGTTCAGCTAACGGTTCTCCCTTTTACTCCTTGGTGTCACCGCTGAATTCAGACGTAGGAAATGACAGCGCCGCCTTCTCGGTTTCTTTCATAATACTCCATGTTCGCGGTCCATGTGTGCACACACTTTTCTCATGACTGCCTGCCTGCTTCAATTCATTCCAGAGTCTCGAGCTGTGTGAGCGCGCGCCCGCTCCGCTGAAAGAGAGAGAGAGACACACACACACTCACACACACAAGACAGTGCGGGACGGAACGTCTCGTGGGCGCGCGTGCACTGTACATACGCGCGTGTGTCCAGCTTCCCTTCTGACGTCAATACATTCCAACTCGCTCCCGCGGCGCAGCAGCAACAGCAGCTAGCGGACGCGAGCCTCTCGGACGCAATGGAGAACAACTGAATGGCTTCGGAAGTCCAAGGAATTATATAACTGAATAATGTGTTTTTTCCTCTCAATAGCAGGAAGGAGCACTGAGCTATAGGCCTGTCACACATAGCCTACATAAATACTTGCATTCCTCGAATACTTCTGTAATGACTTTATTCGTTTAGTCGGAACTCACATAAATGATTAAGAGGGCCACGAAGAAAATGAGGACCAAAAGGGAAAAAAAAGTTGTTTTCATGTGCAGCTATGTTTGCTCCTATAAACTTGAATATCCTGAGTGAAATATATTAGAATTCCTTTAAATTTCCTTATAGGAAGTGATCTGAAATGGTATAATTTACTAATGATCTCATTGTGAAGGCTAAATGTTTGTCAGCCTGTTTCTGGTGTCACATATTACATTACCTCACACTGAGATTTACATGTGTGAATTAATTATATATAATGACATTGAGTTGTTATCATTAGGTTTTCTATTTTAAGCACTATTATAGTATCGAGAAGTCTGTACTAGTCTACCCGATGATCTCATCCCAGATGCTCTTTGTTTCATCTAACAAACCAACCTGCAGGATAATGGGGCCATCTAGTGGTTCTTTCTTTCTTCCTCTTTTTTCTTTTAATATACTTGCACCCCAAACATTCCCTTGTGACAGCATGCAGCTCATAAAAAGGATAGAGCCAATAAGGTTTACAACTGACAGTTAACAGGTTTACAATTAATTACAATCAATGAGCTCCTTAACTTATTTGATTTTTAAAGCCCTAAGAACCCATTTATATATTGCTAACATCCACCTTGAGTTATCCACCAAACGGTGTAAAGGCAGGGGTTTTGTTTAGCCACGTTATTAGAAGACCTACACTGATTGAATGTACTTAAGATCAGCACAGCACAAAAGATGGGTAATAATTACTACATACATACCTAAATCTCCTAAGTTAAGCACTTTCAATTTATTATTGCATTATGTGGATTTTGCCTATATTAATCCAGGTGACTTTGTACATTAGCAAAGAGAAACTCCCGTAATTTGCATTGTATTGTTGTTCTATTAAAAGCTGTTGTTTGGCTATGTAATCACTGTGTACACCCTCAAAAATGGTGATTAAAAACTATTGGATTGTTGTGCTTAACGTTGTGTAGCTGTGGCTATGCAAGAGTTGAATTGAGCTTGTCATTACACGAATGACTTGAGAAGCAGTCTCACATAAAACTCACCATATGCATCAGTACTTTTATAATTAACCATGCAGAGGAACATAGAAAAAAAATTTAGCTGCTCCAACTTGAACCAATTTGCAAGATCTCATCTGATAAATACAAAAACATGCACAAACACTGCAAAACTAAAGGATGGTTTGTTGAAAATTTTTATTTTACATATAACATTGCTTTTCAAACTTTCTCTGAAAATAACAAGAAACAAAAAATAAAAAAATAAAATAATACTCTAAATTAATATCTTGATTCCCTGTGCAAATGTAATGAAAGGAAAAGATAACTTACTTAAGACTTCCAGTATTTTCCCTGTGAAGCTTGAATGTTTAATATACAGGACCTCCATTTATACATCATCAAAAGGACCTTCAAACCCTTACTGTATGCTAACACACAACACAACAGAAGAGTAACAGAAACTCTTTTGGTCAATTATTTACAAAGTGCGGTATAACAATGCTATGTCCGCTGCACAGCAGAGATGCAGTGATGGTGCGGTGTCATCATCGCCTGATGATTCTTTTGTTCTTGCTCAGGGCCTCTGTAAGCTTGGTTCGCATGATCTCCTTTGTTGAATATAAAGGCAGCTCCAATATTGAGAAACATGTGTGTGTCATGGGGTAGTGCTGGTCATCGGAAAGGTCCTCGACTTGCTCAACTTTGACTATCATCCTGATCTTTTCCGTCCCAAGAATTGGCTCCCTATCAAAACCTGTCACAAACCCTAATGGAGAGAGAAAGGTATTTAGTTAGTTTTCTTTTTTTAATCAGGGACGGGTGGTAATGTGCTACAAGTAATGCACATGAAAAAAATTGCAATCTATTAACCCAATACTTTTTTACTTTTACTTGTGATTTTTTTTTAAATCAAAGTAACTGTAGTAACTGTATCCTCTCTTGAGCATAGATTTTTTAAATGAATTATTTTTGTGTCATTTAAAGTTTTGAACTGCACTTCCCTGAGATCAAACTATCAGTTCACACATAATGTTATCACTACTTATGCTGACCACAATGGTTCCTATACAGATTCCAAATAAATAACCAACAGAACATACTCTGCGATATATATTTCACACATAAGAATTACCAGATACTGAGTATACAGAACGGTACATTTATAAAAAGAAAACACCAAGATTAAAATATCTGTGAGGGATAAAACAATATTGCTAAATAACTTAAACAGATTCCATTAATTTTAATGTAAATGTCTCCATTGAATTTTTTTCTCAATTAAGGCACATTAAGTTGTTTGTTTGTTTGTTTGTTTTGAAATAAGGCACAATACTTACAAAGGAAACTTTTCTTCTGATCCTCATTGAGTTCATCAAAAACCTCCCAAAACGTCTGTATGGTGGGGTGGTCAACATGAAACTCTCCCACGTATCTTGTGTTCTGAATACAGTGAAACAGACTGTTGCAATTACTGCTGTCAGTTATAATCTAGTTTTAATTCTCGAAATTTATCACAAGGATGTAATCACTTCTATAGCAGCTTCAAAGAAAACTTGACCATATGAGGCTCCTAATTGGAATGTACCTGTTTCAGCTTCGCCCAGTCGTTGAAGTCTTTGCCCACCAGCACTTCCTGCAGCTCCTCTGGCCGAAACAGCTTCACCAAGTCTCTGTCACACACTTGGAAGAATCCTCGCTTGAACTCCTGAAAAACTCCCTCCACTGATGTGTTGAAGGCATAATTCACATACGCGTCCACAAACTCTTTCCTGTCAAGTATAACAAAGTTTCACCTGATGATTCATTTGTCAAATTATAATTAGCTTTTTTCAAAGCTATTATATACTAAAATCCTACCTGTTACAGATGTTTTCTTATTCCTTTTTTTCAACGTGCTTCTCTTTAAACCCATAATTAGTAAAATAATATATCTCTTAATTTCTATGCAGATGGTGTGTGATTACATCATCCTGTCAACCCCACTGGTAGTAGCAGTGTGGCTGTTCAACAAAATCTAAATTCCATTTTCGGATTCATTATTAATTTTACACTACTAGTGTCACAAAATTGTAGGTAAGGAAATAAATGCTATACTTACTTGTTTTGACATGTCACTGGCTTTTCAGGATTTTTAGGATCAAGGTCAACTTCTGTCCCATCCCAGGTGATCTGATGATCATTCATAAGAAAGAGGAAGAGAGTGATATCAGTGCATCGGAAATGATAAAGAATTGTCAGTTAGTCATAAAAATAATGAATTACACATGTTGTTGGCCATCTATCAACACCTACCAAAAAACACATGCACAGGTTTTCCATGTCATCATCAGTGTAGTCTTCCAGGACGCTCTGCAGATTCCTTTGAAAACAATTGAATGGTTAAATAATATTTAGGTTATCACAGAGGCTGCAGAAATCTAACAGTATGTTCTGACCAAAAGATTAACAAAAAAAATCAGAAATCTGTGAAATTAAAACTTATTTAGTTTATTCTTACTTTCCAAGACATGGGTTGAATTCTTTCATATCCTTCAGAGAAGGCTTAATGCCAAGCAGCTTCTTGAACAGAGCCAGGGGGAAGGGTAGGTGTATGATGCAATGGTTGTATAAAGCCAATCCACACAGAACCCCAAAGTGGAAATACCTTTGCTCTTCCTGTGTTGCCTGGTGTTGATGGTAGAGACAATTTACTCCACAAAAATCACAAACCTACTGTATACTAATATACTTAAACAAAGGTTCTCTGATTTATAATTTTTAATATCTATTCCGAAAAAAAAAACTTAAGATCTTACGATTTGGATTGAATGTTGTTGATTATATATAACCAACAGAGGGGAATCAATGAAATACTGATTTTTTTTTAGTCTATTTAGAAATTATTTCCATTTATAATTTGAGGACTTACTTTGGAAGAGAACCATGCCAGTGTTTCTGAGTCATTGAACATGAACATCCCAGATTCAGGTGACACCATCTCATGGAACACTTCATAAAAAAAATCTTTTATGTGGACCTCATCCAATATAAGGTTTTCATCAAAATAAACCTAAAAGACAAGAGCATTAAGTTTTCCTGAGTGAAAAAGTGTAACTAAACCATTATATAAGCTTTGTAGTGTTTGGTATGCTATGGATAAGGGTTTACCAAAAGTGGCAGCTTGTAGTCTTTGTGATGAGCAGCAGTAACTTGTTCAAAGGTGTCCTCCACAATTGATGCTCGCCTCAGATACAGTTCAAAGTTTATGTCCTCACGTAGTGGGAAGCAACCAAATTCCCAAAAAGGTTTCCAGGCGATGCTTCCAATTGTGTCCCACTGAGATAAATTGAAGATTTAATTTATCAATCAAATTTTTTTTCTTTTTTGTTGTGTTAAGCTGCCAGCTTATTCCAGTCCAACATGTTTTCTTGACCATGGTGGTATTGTGTAAAGGATTAAGTTACCTTGGTGCATACAGCATTCAAGTCAAAAACTGCTTTCTTTGACTGCAGATCCATCACAATTGGAAAGCTACAGAGGATGAGTGGCTCAGCATGCAAACTCTAGAAATGTAAAAAGGCACACAGGTCCTTCACATTTAACATATGTACATGTTCTGTGACTGAAAACTATTGCACACCAGAGACTATAATCAAGTAGATTAAAAGCTTACATACAAGGTAATTCATTTTTTATTTAATTTTATTTTGATTTATATTTTTACCCTGTGTAGTGACTGTGAGCGCCAAAGCTTCACATCCTCAGCAAGAAAGTTTTGGTCAAACAGCAAACCAAAATCTCTTTCTGGCATCCTCCGAGCTTCTGGGATCCTGCTGTTAGCCTTTAAAACAAGTGTTTTTCTCTATTAGGTGAAATATTTGATCAATTAAAAAACAAAATTTTAAAAAGTGCAGAGGTAATTAGTTGGATTACTAGTTTAGGATCATGCAGAGCAACATGAACAGAAAATACAGATAACAACTGATACTAACGTTGTACATATACTGAAGGACTAGCAGCAGGTTTTTGACTCCAGAGTCGCGTCGCACAGGCTTTTGGGTCACGATCACTGACAGGGCCTGCTTCCACACAGTAACATGTTTCACCATGGTGGAAGACGACAGTGAGGACCACCAGTTTCCTGAAGAAGACAACATTGAGATTTGAAGGCATTAATTTAATTAATAATCTTAATTTTTTTATTGTTCATTAAGCTAACCATGGTTACAGCAGATGTGGTGTAATAACCCCGGCTGAGCAGCTAGAAATGCAATGGAAGAACAGTTTGCATATCTGTTTACAGCACAGCCAAACAAACTCACATTGTTTTGATTAAGAACAGCTTTTGAATAATAACTGCAACAACGATCTGACTTCATGCTGCACACAGCAGGAAGCACAACAGCAGATCACAGTAAGATTGTGGCTCTTCAGCTAACAGCTCTCTGTGGCTGCTACTTGTTCCATTACTCAATACAATATTCAAGACAGACCCATTGCTGAAAAAATCACAACTCCCACTAACTCGTTTTGTAGACATTTTGAAAACTGATCAAGGCATGTGTAGTGACAAACATGTTGCATTTCCCATGATAGCTTGACTTTAGGCCTCCTTGTATTTCACCTGTTGAATGCTTTAAATGTGAAGCAGAAGTTGAAGGAAAGTTTCCATTTGCATTAGTAGTAACTTAATGCATTGTTGGTAAATGTAAAGCGTGAATAGTACAGGACAAGCCCATTATTAATGAGATAAAACTTGAGCAGGTTGCATGCATGCATTGTTTTCTGGCAGGCAGGCAATCTAAATCCAGCATGGCTATAGCCGGAAGGTCATTGCTTTATTAATATACATTATCTGACAATTGGAAAAAAAGGATATTCAGTAAATAGTATCAAATATTTCATTAGATTTAACTCAAATTTCATGTGTTGTAACTTATATGTACTGTATCTTGTTAGAAAAAGTTCTAATGCTGTTGCTGCATGTGTTGTGATGACCGTACCTATGACCTGGAGGCTGCTAGCAGACAAGTTTATCACAGCAGCAGCAACAGCCTCAGCAAGCTTTGTGCTCGCTTGTTGCTGTTTGTGTCTCTGGATCACAGACAGAAGTTCACTGAGAATCAGATAGATCCTCAGCCCCTCCACTCCCACTGGCTTCTTATCAAGGGAAGGAAGCAAGTGCAGGAGAGCAGCCTCGACCTGTGAGTTTGAAAAGGATTGCAAGGGTCACTCACTGACCAAAAACTGGATGCAGGTATGTAGAGTGTATGTGTTGTATACCTCTCTCAGAACATTGTCCTTCTTAACCAGTTTCTTGAAAGCAACTTGTGCAAGTGACAAGTCCAAGCCTGAGTGCTTAAGTGAAGTCTGGAAATGTTCATTTTTGCTAAAATTTAAAACACAGAGAAGAAAAATTCAGGCACAGTGGTGGTTCAATATAAACGCTAACATCTACATTAAACCTGATATCTGCATCAAAGTTTAGCAAAACGCATCTAATGGATGTTGAAATACTTCAGTCTGAATCAAAGTGGTGGCCTGACTATTATTGCCATCTCTAGCACCGTGCATCTAGTATGTAGTAAATGTTTTAATTCACCAAATTAAAAAAAGTGTGTCATGTTTACCTTTGCTTTAGGAAGCTTCTGTTCACACAGGTTACAGTGGAAAATGTCCTGAGAATTTCCCTGTTGAGAATGTTTAGTCAATTGCACAGCAAAAACAGTTTAAAAAGCTTTGGATCTACATGACTTGTTTCAGTTTCACAGTAATAAAATGCTGGGCTTCTCCTCACTGCTACACTTACTGTTTAATCTTTTTCCATGATTTTGAATCACATTCAGATGTCCATCTGTCAATCATTGCATCCAGACTATTCTGTGCTACAGTTATGACACCAGCAGCGTCTGACTCCTCATGCACATCCTGTGAAGGACACAAGCTGAGTTGACATTCACACTGTTATACTTCCACCCATCATGGCCCTGACATTATGTATATCTGTTGGTACCTCATCGGATGCACATGTAGCAAATGAGCAGTTTCCTCCAGCATAGATGTTTTTAATTTTAAAATCATCAGCTGTGTCTGGAATAGTGATAAAATAAAAGTTATAATCTCCTTTATAAATTAATTTATTGTTTTAACAATATTTCACTTACGTATTATAAAAAAGTTTTTACTTGGATTTGGAAGTTGAACGGGTAGAGGCACAGAAGGATGACTCTCGTTTCCATGTCCCAGCTGCCCTTGCTCTCCACATCCAAAGGAGTAAATCCTCTTGGAGTCTGTCAGCACTAATGTGTGATGTCTGATTGGTAGAGAAACAAGATTTTCAATAGTTTTCATGTAAGTTTTCATAGAGTTAGCTTAACTTAACTGAGTTGACATGAGTCACACACTAACATCACAAAAATTTAGGTAAATCAAATAAAAGAACAAAAGTTAAGCATGTATCTAGATGTTACAGTAAAAAAAAAGAAAACCAGAATATATAACTATTTTTAATTTTATTTTATTTTATGGCTATAGCTTTTCTTTTTTATATTGCTATCTTTAAATATTTATACTGTCACTGCACTGCCACCATTACATTAGCTGACACAAATGGGCAGCTGATAATTGTGTAAGGTAATATAATTTAATTCCAAATATTTTTTCTGTGTCCTCTAAAATGTCAGACCTGACCATACAGACTTGTATCAATAATAAGGTTGTCCTTAGAGGAGTTTTCACAATCCTCTACTGCATGAGGCGAGGTCTGTGCACTTCTCTAAAATCTTAAAATCAAATGTGCCTGGGTCAAGTTAGATTTGGTATGTTTTTTTTGGAAAATGCATAGAACAACTTCTGACAATAGTAGTACTTTCCATATAACTTATTTGATTTGATTGGCACTGAATTAGTCATCAAATCAATTTTTATACTTGTAGGATTTTAATATCTTCAGATATCTGATCTGCCCACCCTGTCCTGGATGAAATTATAAAATGCACACATTATTGTTCTCATTATATAGCCAGATTAAAGTATCAACCAACTGTTAAAAGATAAAAAAAGACACCTTTACTACAAAAAATGTTCTGAAGTCATTGGTGCAGCATTGACATTGTCCCACTCACATTTTAATGCCACACCCATGCCCACCAGACAATGTAAATGTAGGTGCCATACTGGAAAGTTGATTCAAAAAGAACTTAAAACCATGATCATTGCTTTGTTGAACTGCTACAGTTGGAAAATGTCAGAAAAATCCCAACATGGCACAGTTACCCTTTCATGATATAACTGAATTATGAAAAGTGATGCACTGTACCCTCCACAAGCAATCTTGATGACTTTTGCTCCCCACAGTTCTGCAACAAGTCGAGGTCGTAGTTCATTGCTGAATGAGTTGTGCCCAAGCTGTCCATGTTGACCAGAGCCAAACGAAAACACTGCACCAGTCTGAGGAAGCAAACAGATAAACAGAGGTTAAAGTCCCACTGTGATTTATGTATATATTAACTATTAATCTGTGGGATCCACAGAATCTCCTGAGATGTCAGTTTCTTTTTCTCACAGAAAAAAATCTACTGATTAATTTCAAACATTTTTGAATTACATTATATTATTATTATTGTATTCTTATCTTTAAAATTTAACCCTTTTCTGAATGGGTATTATTTTTATTTAGTATCAGTTAAGTTGATTTTGTTTACTGTTTATTTTCCTTAAGTTTCAGTTTTATTTCACAATAACAACCCTGGTAACTATTCACAATCTAGTATTACATATATATTACAAATTGTTCCCAGATTTCTTCAGCTAACCTTTGTCAAAATGACAGTGTGGTCCTTCCCACAGGAAATGTGAACAGTTTTCTTCAAATTTAGGCAATGAACAGAGGTTGGTGAATGTCTGTCTGTAGAAGAGAAATAAAAATTAAGATTAGAATGTAAGAGAGAGTATATGTTTTGATAAATGTTTGTTATGAGGATTGCTTTTTATACCTGTTGTGTCTCCCAGCCCAAGTTGTCCACAGTCATTTCTGCCCCAGCCAAACACTCCTCCAGAGACAGACAGGGCAAAGCTCTGCTCTCCCCCTGCGGTGACCTGGACCAGGGGGATCGCTGACAGAGATCGGAGGTGTTGGGGTGAACTGGTGCCCGACTTCCTCTTCCCCAAACCCAGCTGGCCCCTGGAGTCCTGACCCCATGTATACACCTGACCATCTGTGGAGAAAAATCATCATGACTCTGTGATCTCTGTAGTGCTCAGCACTGTAATCTGTTTTTTTTTTTCAAATACTTTGGACATTTTGGACTTAGACGCTGAGGATTTACTTAAAGATTTACAATTTATAGTGTTTTCATATGTTCATACACTTGCTCATTAAATTATATGCGCTGTAAGCTGGAAGGCAGTGACAACACTGGCTGTGTGCTGTTACTGCAAGACATAGCCATTCTATTTCTATGAAAGGTCATTGAGCTAATCCTCAGGTAGTAATGAGGATCCCAACAAAAGGTCACCTACTGTAATTCACCTAAACCACCCCCACAAAAACACCTTTAAACATTTCTATTAAAAAAAAAAGAAAAACATCAACATGTAACATCTCTTGCCAAATACAACATCAATTCAACTCTGCATGGTCTAAATGCATCTTTGTGCTTGTTTAACATTTTGAGTGCCACAAATCTACAAACAGAACAGTGTGTTTTTGCAGGATGGAGGCAGATATTAATCCAAACCTATCCTTGTGTCTAGATATCAGTAAAAAACATGTTTCTCCTTTTACTCTGTACATTATAACTATTATTATTTGCTGTACACTCAAATGTACCTCTAGTCAGGGCAACTGAGTGCTGGCTCCCACAGGCTACCTGACATATTGGTATGTCACACAAAAGTTTCAAGGGCCTGAGAGGAGAAGAAACAGACATATCAGACCTCAAATATTGAACCGAGTTTCGGACTCTGATTGACAGCATATGGTTTGTCCTTACCGTGGAGAGTAAGAGTGAGGTGAGTCCAGGCAGAGGACGTTGCCTTTCTCAGAAAGCAGCACGACCGTGTCATCAGTGCAACTCACAGCCTGAATGGTCTCTTTGTAGTCCACACTCTCTGAAAGTGCACAGGAGACAGAAAACTTACTTTTGCAAGAATTTTGCAAGTAAGACGTTAAATAAACACGTTTTACATGGACAAACCCACGCAGAAACATAACGTGCGGCTCACTCTGTTTTCCTCGGACTCTCTTCCCATCTTCGCCCTGATTCGTGCGAATGATGAACGACTTTCCATTACTTTTGACAAAGGCGAGCACTCTGTGACCTGCGGACAGATCCTTGATGTCATAACCGAGGTTTAAATAGCGACCCCCATCATCTGTAGAGCTGCTGACCAGTGAGCCTCCTTTGAGCCGAAAGCCCCGCTGGCTGTCCTCTCCCCACGAAAACATGTTGACACTGCGTCTCCTCAGGACCGACAGCTGATTGTAAGGACTCAGAAACGAAACTTAAATCGGACGCAAAATCCGCCGTTAGGAAAGGAAAACAAAACCTAAACATGGCAGGACGAAACGAAACGACAACACAGTGACAGACTTTTTCGTTATCTTAAGAGTAAGAAAACGAAAGTGAAACTAATAATTACGTGTTGACTTTATGTTTTTAACATTTTGCAACAGAGCGCTTTGAGTTCTTTTATTTGCTCGCTTTGCAGGTTAGTGACTCGTGAATGTACGATCAGTCATGTTTCATGAGCAGGAAAGACAATTAGTCAAATTACCTTGTTTCAGCCCTAAGGGGGACTGAGGACAAACAGAGTTAAGTTGTGTCATAAGGGTAAACATAATTTTTAATTGACTACCAGTAGCTCATTACAAAACCTACAGGTAGTGGAAACGAACTTAGTCATCAAGTGTGTAACAAAGTGTTTAACTAAATTGTGCAACAATGTCCATCTGGTGTCCACCAGTTGAATGTTTGTATATTGATAATGTTCAGTAAAGAAAAAACTATCCAGTTAAGATCATCAGGTGGAAAACATGTGCATGCAAAAATCCAAGAGCGGAAAATGATTAGTTTTCATTGCACTTATCATTATATATCATTATATATATCATTATATAACAACGCTCTTGTCAACCAGTCCGTCCTGCTTACCAGCATTTCCTAATAGCTACCCAGTAAACATTTACAGAGTAAGTTGTTTGTCTTTTCCTCTGAAATATGCTGTTGGAGCTCAGTATTTACAAAATACTGTCAGGATAATTTATCTTTTTACACTTGTTTCTCCCTGGCTTCTTTTAACTTACATTAAAGCACTACCAGGAACTAGTAAGTTATTTGTATGTACTGACTTTTCTACAGATTTACACTTTAAGCTGAGAAGAATAACGCGATAAATTTCGAGAAAATTATACATTACATCGGGGTTGTGGTATAAAGTCTTACCCAAAAGAAAAAGCAATATATTGGTTGAAGTTTACGAAGACATTGAAGCTGTGTGACTTCAAAGCTTTTGAATCATTATTGCCAAAAACGTCAGAGCTCAACAAAAAATAGGGGAAAAATGTATAACGGATGCAGAATTTGCACCCCTCGAATCATTTTTAGGTTTTAACTTGGTTTACTTTGAAAGGTAGTACAACAGATCGACCACAAGGTGGAGGTAGAGACTGGACCATTTAACAGCGTGCTGTTTGAATTGCACGTGTGTTTAAAAAAGTAAAACCTTTCCCTAATCTCTCCTGGTAATGTTTTTCACAAATAATTTTACCATCCAAGTGAAAATTGAAGTGATAAACCTGCACTGCTGGCTATATGGCTTTGCTTTGACAGAAAAAAACACAAGACTGGAGCGAAACCTTTCAAAGGTTGGCTCTTGCAGGTTAAATGTCACGAGAGCTGAAATCACTGCTTGTAAAAAAAGGGGGGGTTCAATGAAATTCTTGAAATCCTTCCAGTCTTGTTGACTGTGGCTGTTAACTAGAAATTTGCTTTTTTTCAGCTGCCTTCTCCAGCCTGGTGGTGAGTTCCTTGCTGTTTTCCATATTGTCAATGTCATCAGCAAACAGAGGTCACGAGAGTCCTCTCCAGTGGACGTGAAGGTATGGAAGCCTTGTTGTGACTCAAGCATGATGTTTTTCAGTAACACAAGTTGGGGAGAGACACCCTGATGAACTCCAGAGGTTGAATAAAGTAATTACACTACTATCTTATAGCATCTCTGCTCATTATTCACTTCTGTCTTTTCTCCAGGTGTCTGAAAATTAGTCTCTTCTCCTGTCCCCGCCGAGACTGGGGGGGGGGGGGGGGGGGGGGGGGGGGGGGGGGGGCGGGGGGGGGGGGGCGGGGGGGGGGGGGGGGGGGGGGGGGGGGGGGGGGGGGGGGGGGGGGGGG